>VWZV01005381.1:335504-360442 GCA_013397155.1 Irena cyanogastra | reverse complement strand
AAAAAAAAAAAAAAAAGATAGAGATGGCACTGTATTTATTACCTGTTGCCCATAGCATTCTGGTATTGTTTTTCAATTGACTGCCTGCCTTATCTTTTTGTTTCTATGTTAGAGTGTAAATTCCCTTTTGTGGAAATTTAATAAAGCATCTAAACGCTGTCATGCAATTCCTGTGATGTGCCAATCTTGGATATTCACGTTTCACTGAACAAACTCACAGTATGTGTAACTTCATGCAGCAGTGTGTGATGCTGAGGGTGTTTAGAAATTGGATTTATTGTGGATTTATTTTAAAATAATCTCTAATGCTGAAGAGAGGTTATTGTCACAGCAGGCAATTGTGAAACATTGAGAGAATTTTGCTGGTTATGGAGGAATGAGTGAACAGTGTGAATAGGAAACCTTAAAATTCAATATGTTTTGAAATTCAAAATCTTTACTGAAACCATAAAGAAGAGACAATGCTATTTCAGGGGAATTACAGTTTAAAGAATATGAAAACCAGTAAGACCCAAGTGTATTTCATATTAGGATTTCCATTCCTGCCTAAAATGCTTGAAAGGTTTGTGTTCTCTGAGTGCTGGTTGAATTGTTCATAGCTGAGGGCTGAGGAACTCAATAAAAAAAGAAAGTAATTTTTTTTGGCTTTGTTTTGAGACCTAAGAGGCAAAAGAGATACAAAAGACCAAATGTCTTGCCATAACAAACTGGTTGAAAATACCTAAACATTCCTGAAAAATAGGAAGTCACATCAGAGCTTAATATGAAACTTGGAATTTCCAGGCCGTCTCTACTTCAGGCAGCAAGGTAGTCAGGACAGACTGACAGAAGAGAGAGGTACAGATTGAGAGATAAACAAGGGCCTTGGGGCTTGAGTAATGAATTCATTGACTTGCTGCACTGTGGAGCAGCAGGCCGTGGCTAACTCATGCTGAACTAGCGAGCAGCAAGCCCCACCCAGGAAGAGAGATTATCAATACAGAAGACTGGGGGCTTTGACCCCTGGCCATGCCTGCAGTTGAGTGTTCCATGGGCAATTTGTTCACACTTCCCACCCTGGGGTGGTTGACACTATTGTACTCGTGTTTCTTGTACTTTAGAAGAGTTTAGATTAATAAAGGAAAATAACCTCACAAGTACCGAGCACACCCCAGCTGATTTAATAATTTCTTCACTATCAATTCAAATGGGATGTCTTCCCTTCAGCACTGCAGGTTCTGCAGTCATACAAGTGCTTTGTATGACTGATGCAATGGAAATACCAGAAGACTAAGTTAAATTTTGACACTTTAGTAAGTAAAGCCATTTCACTAACAATGACAGTGATTTGGCACATCTGGAAGAAAGGAGAAAAGCACTGACATACAAGCAGATACTCTTGCTTGGGAAGTTCTCCCCAAGATCTGTACATGACTCAAAACCTGCCAGCATGCTGCAAACAGCAAATCATAGAACGGGACTCTATAGCTCAAGGGACACACACCTCACATCATTTTCCCTTCCCACTAGAGAAGGCAAAGTTGGGGAAAAAAAGAAAATAATACCTCTCTCCTGCACTGTTTTGGAGACAATGGAGTTCTCTGTGACCTAGGTTTGTCTGTGATGTGAGCAAACAGAAGAGGCAATAAAATGTTTACAAGAAGGATGAGAAAACAGATGAACACACACTACCAAACTCAGTGTCTAACAACAAATTATTCAACTTAAGAGACTGAACCAAGGCTTTTGTACTTCAGCAGTCCTCCACTGCAGAAACTCAGGATGGTTGTTTACTGACTCAATTAAAATCTTAATGGATGAATGACAACCTTGTTTCTGTGACAAGGCATTGAGATTTCTAGGGAGAGGAGGTTTTAGTACTTAATACTAGTTTTACATTGTAGTATATCAAGGACACTGCAAAAGTTAACACAAAAGACTCATCTGAGACAGAAATGTTACCTGAAGAGATAATTTAAGGAAATATGGTGGAGTTCTTCATCATAACCCATGTCTTCACACTGAAATAGCAACTATGACTCTTCAGACTGATTCAATGAAATACACAATTTAGAAGCTTTAGGGACAGTTTTAATTTACATTTTTCTATTTCACTTCATTTTGCCCTACGTGTTCAGCTATTGAACTAGTCAGGACACTCAGATTTTCCTTTTTCACCCGTTAATTTTTTGATTGCCCTATATAATAAAACACTGTCAGTGTTCAAGATGCAAATGTACAGTTTAGGAAAAATATGCAACATCCAAATTGCTTTTGATAACATAAGAAAAAAGATGAGTAAACTAGAGCTCTGCAGAACTCCAACTATTGGCAGATAAAGGGCTTGGGGAGAGGCTCTTTTGCCTCCAAACAGCTTGAGAAGCTTAAACAAATAGTTTGTCCTCACAGTTCACAGTGCAGGATCGTGTATCCCAAAACTCACACCCAAGCTATGCGCCCATTGAGTTTAAACAGAGGCAAATAACTAGGAGAAACATATTAAGACCAACAGAAAGAAATTTTAGGGAATGAGCTGTCTCATGTTTAATGCCTTGAAGCTCTCTTATCTAATCAAAGTACCAGAATATCCTTTACCAGCCCAGTAGATTTTAAGGCAATGTCCTATGGAGCCAGAACAGAAAAAGTGGCCAGAGGAATTCTTCCTGTAAACCTTTTGTTTCACAAAGCATCTAGCAAGGGTGCCAGTCTCTCAAAGACATTGTGGTTTTCATTGTAGTTTCTGTCAAATTAATCCGTGTGAATACAGATATCACAACCTGAAACACTGTGCAGATTCCAAAGCAAAATACAGAATGTATTAATGCACTGTAATTACAGAAGTTCATATGCATCATCACATCTTGTGGAATACCTGAGTCACAGCAAAGTCTCTGTGGGGTGTATATGAACAGGTTTTCACTGAATTACGAGGTAAAAATATTTCAATAAACCTAATTCTCTTCTATATTCAGTAGTAAAGCTGTCACTGTTATCAGCTGTTGCAATGTTTTAAGCACAGGAGTCAATATGCAACGAGTATTTTTCAAAGAAGAAAAAAGGAAAGAAGAAAAGAAAAAACTGGAAAATGGAAAGATAGGGGAAAAAAAAGAAAAAAATTCCCAAACCAGTTAAAGACTTATCAAAAAATATAAATAATCACCAAAATCACAGAAAATGAAACAGAGACAAAAAGGAGAACCATTAAAAAGAGAAAGTAATTTATAAAGCAATAAGAAAAACATTCAAACCAAGCTATGTTGCTTTTCAACATAATAGTCAGAATATTATGCCTTCAGGCAGTCTTAAGAGAAGATAATCCTCAAACCTCAAATCTGGCAAGTTAGATAATTCATGTTCTTCATATGAAAAGAGAGCTTTGTTTGTACACATACAGGATATTTATGACACCACTTGTGGCATCTGTGGCTGAAGGTGAACGGTTCCCATGTTACAAGCAGTACCTGGAAAATGTGGTAATTCCTTAAACATCAGTGGAGCAGTACAGCCATCTCCAGCCCTTTACACTTTGCAGATCAAGCAGAAGACAAGCTTTTTGTTTCTTTTGTGGGATTCAAAAAGAAAAAAGGCATTGAGAGTATCTGGAGATAGCAGCTGCAACCCTTGGAAAGGGCTGGGAGCATGAGAAATGACACAATCCTGTGGGAGCTCCAGTGAGCAGCAGAGGAGCTGTCCTGATGTGCTGACTGAGTTTGGTGTGGAAGAACAATCCTGTGCACACAAAATGAAAGGCAGCAGCAGACCTTCCTTGACCAAAAAAAAGGGCAGTGGTATAAACACAGGGAGGCAACTTCCTACAAATAGAGAGAACTACACCAGCCATGCCCCAACACCCACTGAAGCAAACAAGTTTTGCACAGAGAACTGATGCCATTTTTATCCTCTCTCAACCACAAACATCACCACCTAAACTTCCTCTTCCAAAACCAAGAATTAGCACTGGAGAACTGCTTCAGTGCTGAAGAAAAGCATGCTATCTTCTACTCAGACTCACAATATGGACACCATCTCCCTGCATTTTTATCATTGCAGATATACAGAAAACTGTTCTGGTAAATACGGAGAGAAAATGGCTTTTTTTTTCTTCTCCTATCGTATTTTAAGATGATTTAAAAAACAAAGTTGAAGCTGAAATGTGTAGTGTTGAAAAGCCCCACAACTTAATACACAAAAGAAGAATCAAATTCTGTTCCTTTTCTGAAAACTAGAGTTCTTAGCTTTTTATACAAGGTGCTATATGGTCTAAATTATATCATGTGCCAGATTGCCACATCTTTGCTTTGGTGTCCCCCAACGTTTAGGCTGCTAGCTTTAATCTCTTAGATCCCTACAAAACCTCCAGTTTCTTTCCCTGGTGCTCTTGCTTGGTAGAGATTGGTTATTACCCCTTCCCTAGGACTGCAGTGTGAGGGCTGTAGGAGCAGGGCTGGCTCCTGAGACCCTGTAATTCCTTAGGCATTAATTTGTTACAAGCTCCAACCTTGTACATTCTGGGACAATTTAAAGTTCATACAATCTCTAAATTTTTCAAGGTTTCTAGACTCTGTACCTAATGAAGTTACATTTAAAAATTACAAATATCTGTGAAACAACACCTGCTTGCATGCCCTACTGCACTCCAAATTCCTTGGCATATTTCAGCATTCCTTGGGGCTAGGTCAGAGGTTCAACACACAGCTTTTCTAGAAAAAAAGGGCACCATTTTCCTCATTTTAAGGTGATCTCTTCACTTTTCTTTTCCTCTCCAAACCTCGCTACTTCAAGCACTTTTGTTTTATAACCCTCTCCTCCTCACCTGGGGACTCTTCCATCAGCCTCCTTAGGTCAGCCAAGTCCCACCAGCTGATCTGTTGCTAAGTTACTACTCCTCTGTGTTTCAAACTCAAAAAATGATCTGTCTGGGGCAACAGCCAACTTTTTGTAAAATATCACTCTAAATACGTGTTCACTGTAGTTTAAATGACCTGTTATTTTGGCTCTCTGGCATTGCAGTTACTCCCCCTCTTGTCCCTGGTAAATTTTATAACAATACAAGAACTAAAGACTGACGAGAAACAGGCAAATACCACTTGAAATACTTGTATGTATGGACTTTTTCTGCTGTTTCCATCAGAACTCAAATCCATTACAATTTGACCTTCTTATACAGTATCTTTCAGAGTTCCCAGATCTTTTTCCCCAAAATCTGAAGCTACATCCTGATTCTTATTTCTCAGCTATTAGTTGTAAGCCCCACTAATTCCCTCATCTCCCCTGAATTATTTTACGGTCCCCGAGCATCCATGAGTGGAGAATCAAGAAATTAAGAGAAAATGAGACAATTTTTTCCTCTTCCTTGATTCCTGCAGGCAAAAATTTGTCTATAACAGGAGACTCATGTCTCAGTCTTTGCTCTTAGAGAGGCTGTTAGTGTTTCCAGACTGCAACAAAACGTTTTTCAAACTCCTCCCTATGTCCAGCCATGAATTTTACAACTGCAATACAAAATGCTGTGCTGCTTTTGTTTTGGATTCCTCCCTTTTTTTTTTCTTGCTTGGGATGGCAAGAACACTGGCTGCCAGTTTACCTTGCAGATACACCATCCAACACGCATTCCTCACAAAGCTGTTGCCCTCTTTTCTCCACATAACCACATGGAATTTGCTACCCTTTTTTTTTCCAACTAAGCACATGGAATAACTTATAAAACAAAGACAGAAGGCTGCTTGTTAAAGATCTGTAGCAAAAAATCTTGCTTCTGCCCTGTCTACCAAATAAGTTAATAGGGGTTTTTCAACTGTCTTCAGCAGGAATTTGATGTTACTTCTACAGCATCAGGAGATGAATTTAATAGACAATTTAGGAGAAAATATTATCCAGCCCTTAAAAAAGAAAGACAACTTAAAAGGAATAGAAAATTAATTTAGCAGTAAGCTGAGCCATGACATTAAGCGCACGGTTCGAAAATGAGTTTCTTTACTGTAGAAACTATTTCCAACAGCCTCATTTTCAACAGGTAGTATTGTATTCTTGTATTTTACAATACAAGTGTTTGCAAGATAAAAGGCTACTGACAGTGAATAAAGCAATGAAAACTCTGGTCTCAAGAGGGTTAAAAGTGTTAACAGTGTTAAAAATAATCTAGATAGAAATACACAAAAGCAATCTAAAATAGCTAAAAATGATGGAAGACCACAGAATGAACTTGCATGTGAAATTGTTTCAAGATTGTTGTTCCAGAGGCCTTTTTTGCCTGGAAAGAAGTTTTTGTTATCTGTCTAGACCACTTCCAGTGACCACAGAGGGGACGAACCAGCAAGCACAATTGCTTCCTTCCCACACGTACATCCGCATTTCCCATCAAGAGGACTTCCAGAGACCCTGCCTGGGAATCCGGACTGAGACACAGCCTGCAGGGTATCTGCCCTGTAATGTAAATTCAGCCTTTATGTATTTCTCAGATGCTGTCTCACAAGAGACTCTTATTCTGGAAGCCATGCATTTGTCACTAATGTCTCCACAGTCACAGAAGGGAATGAGGTCTGCAGTTTGATTGGAAATCCATTTATTACCCAGAAGCAGAGGCCCATGAGGCACTGTGTGCATCCAAGCACAGCACCATTGCCATCAGCAGGAACTGTGTGCCAGGTGGGAATTTTGGTCAAGGTCAGGATTTTTCCTCTATAGTTGGTGTTAGGATTCTTCAAGATTACCAACAAGGTGATGACATTAAAAAGGATAGTAGGGCACAGCATAGTGTGTGTGATTTATAAGCTTATACTGAGTGCAAAGTTTGCTCTCCTTCTGAAAACAAATTCCTTTTTGCATTTATATTGTGGCATTCAACACATTGCATTGTTCTATCTGTGCTTCTGCCTCTCAAAATCCTACCTCAGTTAGCACTGAGAAACAATAATGAAATTGCAATAAAGCATAAAAAAAAAGAAAGAATAAAAAAAAAGAAAAACCATCAGGGTTTTCACTGAGAAGAGATAAAAGTTCCACAAGGGACCTTACTATTGCTATCAATTCTTATGCTGAAAACTAGAAGTTAACACAGTAAGGAGTGATAGTATACAAACCTAAATTAGAAAGCTCTCTCTAAGCAACAATTACAGTTTAAAGATGTTGAATGTTTGTGGCTGTGCACACAACCCTTGACTGCATTATATTCTGTGGGGCAGATCCTCAGATAGCAATTTGGAATACTGAAATCAATTTATGTCATCTGAGGAGCTGCCTTATGAGAGCCTGACACTTTTATTAAACTGAGAATACCAGTGCATGCACTTACTTCTGTACCTCTTGACTAGAAGTCCAATTATTATTCAGGGGATTTAATGGACAATATTCATGGCTACTAGTGTTGTTCAGAGTGTTATTTTAACTGTTTTGAAACTGAGATAGATACATAACACAGCTTTTACAAGTGGTTGCATAACCCAATGTCCCAATGCATCCCTCTTTTCTTGACTGGTTACATTAACTCCCCAATGCACGTACACACACACAGACTGCTAATTCTGACCCAGTGGAATTGACATTTACACTGCCAGTAAGATTTTTTTGTTCTCTGTGAAAAATGCACTTTTATCCTGAATTGCTCTATATTAGGGGAAAACAAAGAGAAACAAATGCAATGACTCCATGAAAGATTGGGGTGTGTATCTTCTTGGGGGCACCTGGTCTCAGAGCCGCAGTCAAAGATATGCCTTGCATTTAGTTTCACAGGTTTTGATCAACTGAAGTTGCTTCAAAGCTCTGTTCACATTCTCTTTTGATCTCAGATAATCTCTGCATTTAGCCCACATTTTGAGCTATATCACACACTCAGAGTCCCCTCTTACCAAAATATCAATTCAGTGTACTGGGAAGAAAAGTGGCATCCTAGTTAAAGCAAGAGAACAGCTAGTCTCTCTTTTTCTCCATGTTCAAAGAAACTGCAAACATTATCTGATATAAAGCAGTCTCTACTAAGAGAGTCTACTGCTCTTGCTTTGTCTACAATCAAGGCCACTTAAATCTTCAAAATCAATGTGAAGCAGCCACAGACATGCATGGAGTGTCACTCCAGCACAAAAACATCTAAACCAGCTCACTGAAGGCTCATGCAGCGCAGCCCAAACCACAGCCAACCCGCTCTCCCTGTCCAGCTGGTGACTGGACGTGAGAGATTAACACCGCATTCCCAAAGCCTGCAAATAGAGCATGGGGTTTGTCTCAATTGCCTGAAAGGAAACTGCCTCATTTCCCTAAAAACACTACAACCATCCCCCCGGCCAAACCTAAAGAGTAGTAGAACCCAGGTAAGGGTAGATAGACATGAAACACTGAACCTACAGGGAACAATTTGGGAACTGTTAAAGAAGAAGAGGGAACTAAATGCCACTTTCCCATTTTGCAGTTAAGAGAGATGGAATTGTAGCTCCTAGGGTGACTTTCTAGAGAATACTCTGACTACCTCTGTGCCTATTTAAAGTGCAAGGGAAGCTGCATTTTCCACTTCTGTCATGGATTGAAGCAATGTCTACTCGACACAGCTCAACCCAATTCAGCTTTGCCAAAGCAAACAGCTGAAGAAAACTGTAAAGTTAAGAGTGCATGTATGTGTGAAGCAGACAAACACCCTCACATCCTACTTTGCAGCAACAAAGTGTAAGCCTGTCCTGCACTGTTTGACCACCAGCTCTTTAAAGCAAAACCCTCAGGGCTCTGAAAAAAGCCCCTTTGTTAAATAACAATCCAACAGGTAGAGGACTCTCATTTCATGCTTTCTCCATTAAAACACAAATCGCAGCCGTGACACAGTGACACTCAAAATGGAGTCCTGTACAAGTACTGCTGCACCAAAAACTTGTGTCATCTACTGATAATGACTACTTTTGCAACCCTTTTAACTGATTTCATTGTTTATAATTTTGTGGACACATTTTCTTCAGGAGAGAAGAATTTCTAATACAGTCTTAACAAGAAGACATATACTACAAGATGTGATCTCAATTAAGTTTTCTGGTCTAAAACAATAAATTCCATGATAAATGACCAGAAATAATAAACCAAGTAGCAAAACATGATTAATAGGAGGATTCTAGCCAATAGGCTCTTCTAATATAGCAGACAAAAAGAAATAATGGCAAAGTTAAAATCACAACAATGGTAATATATAATAAACCATGTATTTCAAAAGATTATGTTGCAAGTGAAACTTTGCACCAAAATTTATTGATCAAAAAAAATTACTCTCTATAAAGTTATCATCTTCCACTTGTTCTTGTACATACAGAAATCAGAAAAGCCTCAGATCTTAAACTACATGGCAAACTGGCCCAGCTAGAGAATTTACACAGTCACCTGAATAAAGCAGGAAGAAACTTTAACCACAGTAGACCTGCGGTTAAAGACACAGTACTTTACGAAAATCCACAGCTAGCTCTCATTTCTGGACATCTGTCAAAGAATATTACTCTAAATACTGAACTGGTATCTCACAAGAGGCATAATTCTGCTCTGCTCTTTGAAATTTAAATGCTGTTAAGTGTCTTTGCTTCTTTTTAGTTTGAAGATCAAGTAATCACCTTTGTGAAGGTAGAACCATACAGGAAAAATCTGCCGTTAGAGCATAAGAAACAAAGAATATTAGTGAGTCTGAAACCACTTTCCTTTTCCATCCAACAAGTCAGACAAGGGTCAGTGTCAGAAGGGGTTGGACATAAGCTACTTTTTGTGACAGCCTGGTGCAGCCCCCATGTGCTGCCCTTTTAGACCCCTGTGTACTGCTCACCTTTACACTATTACCACTTACCAACTCATCTGGCATCCCAGGGCAAACAAACTATCTTAGAACATTTAATTCCATTAGAAAACCAAAATGAACAGACTGGTTCAAACCAGTTCCAGCGGGAAATAAACACCTCTGGCACTCTCTGTATCAACTACCTTTTAGCTCAAGAGATTTCCTGTTTCCCTCTACTTATTAACCCACCATGACCTTCTCTTCCAAGTGCTAACCCAACCTCCCACTGACCTAAGGGACACACTTTTAAATTCTGAGCATTCACAACACCCCATGGGAATAATTTTTGGAAGTACAATACTTGCTCTTTGAAAAGCAATGTTTTCAACTTAGCTCTTGCCAGTTTCACCCAGTGCTCCCTAGTTCCTGCACCAGAGAGATGCTGATGGAGGGATGCCCACCTGCCCACTCCCTGCCCCTCAACACACCTCTCTATCCCCCACCTACAGATGCACTGCTGAAAAACACTACTTATGTAAAGCAAGTTCTTCCAAAAGCATGCATTCTGGCAAAACTACATCAGTATTGCCCCAAGACTGAGAAAGAAATCCTAATTTTACCTATACTTGCCGTTTTTACTGTGATTAAAAATAAATTAAAAGATCTGGCTCAGTGCTCATGTAATAGTATCTTCTTTTCCAAAATAAACTATAAACTCTTGAGCTGACACAAATATCCTGCCCCGACAGACGTGACTTTCCTAAGGAAATTGCACCAAGCAATAAAAAGATCTGTAACAATACTACTACATGCTAAAACCTCTTCTCGACAGTATTGTCAACCTCTTGACAGAACTGTATTTTATTCATGTGAACTTCAAAAAAAAAAGTAATAAAAATCCTTCTGACTGTTTCTGAATTATGAAATATAAAAATGCAAACAACATTCTTCAGTTCTAGCCACATTAAAAATTCCTGCTCAAAAGATGTAATAAATTATTTTCCTGGGACCTGGAATATAAAGTAACTTCTAAGTCATAAAATCGTGGAATAACTTTTGTCAGCATTCACCTAACTAAAAACTTTCTCATCGCACAGAGCAGCAAATCTATCATGTTATGCCACACACTCCTTAGAAAACTACTTTTTATTTCAATAGGGTGATGTGGGGTAATATAAACAAACCACAGAATTATTTTGGTTGCTTTGCCCTCTTAGTTCATACTTGGAATCTATATCTTACTATTTCCATGGTAGTAGTGAATAGGGCAAATCATAATTTCAATGTTTTTCTACAAATATTGTGTTAGTCTGCACTCGCTTTTATTGTCAAGAAAAGCTTGTGTCTTGAACTTGCCTATGTTGTTTCAACCTAACTCTCAGCTGATTTACAGAGCAGCAATTCCACTGCAGACCGAGGAGTTGTAGTGAAATCAACACCAGTCCTTAACGATTCACATCACTGAGCTGTCATGCAGGATCAGTTTCTGCTTCTTCACCCTCGAACACCCAGAAAATGCAGCAAACTCTCTAGACCTGATTTTCCCCACAGATTTGAATGAAATAAGCCAGGAATATCACCGCCACAATTGCCATCATTGTACGTAAGGGTCAATGGACTTCTCCCATAAATTCCACTCTGAAAAGTTAGGAGTTCCTTTTAAGGTAAAGCATCTAATTGATTCTGATTTCACTTTTACTGGCAGCCTATCAGTTAAAAAGAATACAAAGGGTACAGCTCAGCCACAGGGATGAAATCGGGGAAAGTTTTTAAAAATCACCCTCATTCAAAGAACATAAATATTCAACTCCCATCAAAAGCATTTATAATTTTTAGAGTCATAGATGCTTTTGCAAACCCACTGCATGCAGCTAGACAGGAGCCTATGAATTTTGCATGGTTTGCTTTCAATTTCAGCAGTGAACTGCAGTGAATCTGGGACAGAGACAGCTGCTGAATCAGGTCTCCTCATTTTGCAGGAACAAACACTTTTGGAGCTGCCATTAAGCAAAGTACCATAGTTTCATTTAAAGGGACACAATTTCTTTGTTCCAGAGAACATAGAAAGCTATGAAACATTAACATGCCCAACTGCTTCCTGCATCAAATCCAGGTTTTGAGACATCAAAACACACCTGCCAGTCAAAAGGTTGCAAATGAGCACAGTGGAAGCTGGCAATCCTGTTTTCATTTTCTCACAGTACTGTCCAGACTTTGTGATATCAGCCCCAGCAAATACCTGCCACAGTGAGAACTGCTGTGACCCTGAGACAATGCCAGGGAGCTTATTATTAAAAAACACTGTGAGCAATGCAGCTGTGTTTTGGTGCTAGTATGTCTCCAGCCCATTTTTCTGCTGAAGTACACAAAACAATATTAAATATCATTCCACTAGAATAGAGCACTGCATTAGTTTAGCATTTTGTTGTGAAATCACACCCAGTGAGAATACATTTACTACAGTTTGGCCCTGGAGGGCAGAACAATCAGCAAATGGATTTTACAGCTAGGAGCTCCCTGAATCAAGAAATTCAGAAGCCTGGGTCTTTGTCATGCTTCAATGAAGTGAAGCACTGGGATATACAGTGAGCTCAGAAATCACCATGAGAGGCAAGGATGAGTATTGTGAGGACTGAAATGAGTAAATGGGTTGTCAGAACCAGTCCCCATTCAAAACAGACATGTTTGTATTAATCTTTGACAACTACTATTGTCCTTGCAACTGAAAAAATGAGTGTATGGCTTTCCATTAATTAGGCTGGAGGGTTTTTTCAGGAAAAGGGTATAACAAAAAAAATCTTTTAATTGCATGGTTTGTAAGTGGGGATGATTCTGAATGTTAATTCCAAATTATTACACATTATAGTTTCTTAACCTTTCCCACTGCATTATTTCCCAAGACAGCAAATCTATAAAGTAACTGTGTAAAGATTGGGAGCAGATTATCCAAAACTTTCCAGTTGTTTCACAGTTTTCTGATAGGCTTAACAATCTAAGGATGGAAATACCATTTCAGGCTGACATACACAGCCACCGTGATCACAGCACCTGACAGACCTGGCCATCTGAATTAATCTTTGGCCTGGAAATGTCAATATTTTACTCTTCTCTAGTTTTTCTTTTAGTCACATGGGTCACATGGGAGATCGCTTCAGATGCATTACAATTGCAAAGTTGTTCTGACATCAACTTAGGCTTTAATCACCATAACTTAAGACTTAGATTTTGATGCTGCACCTATTTTGAGCCACTTTGCTGAAAGCACAGGACCCAGTGAAACAAACTTTTGTGAAAATAATTGGGCTAAATTAGTACTGCTGTAAGTATGGATAGGAACTAGAGTGGAAAATAGATGTGAGATAAGCAATCTTGATCTGATCTAACATTCAGAGTTGCAAGGAAGTAGAAGAGCAAATGAGCTGCACCGTGCATTTTTTAGGCGATTATTTTGTATATGTGTTTTCTGTGTTTATGAATACTATTTCTTCATCACCCATTTACAGGCAACACTGCTCACTTCAGAGCTTGAAGACACTTTAGAAAAAGGTCATATTTCAGTATAGCTCCTTTAAATGTATTCTATATTCTATTTTGTCTGTTACATTGTACAGTAAATATATTTGATTTTAGCTTTCCTTAATGAGATTATATTGACCAGGGGTCAGGATGAGGGAAGCAGCAAGAATTGCCCTTTCTTTTATGTGGGCATCTTGGTCCCAGGTAAAGCATGTGACCCATTTATTGTGCATGACTACATGATTCATACTAAATGGAAATGGATTTAGTTGTGGTCTCTGCTCCTAAAATAAGGTTAATTACACCAATACTAAGTCTGCAACATGACCTCCCCCAGAACTGGCCTCAAATAACAGGAAACACAGACAGCTCAAATGCGGAGTGAACGTTCCGCTATCTGGTATAGTCAAACTCCATGCAAAGCTTTTTCCTCGTTCACATGGAACAACTTGTGTGTTGAGTAACAGGGCATGAGCTCACATGGGAATTCATCCCTGGAGCACAATCCCAAAGGTCTCTGCTCCACACTTGTCATTTCTTCTAACAAAGTCTGCAGAAAGCACAGCATTACCTTTACATGGCAATGGTAGTTAAATTCCTCTCCACCAAATGCTAAACCTTTCATCATAGTCAGTTGGAAATGGACTGCTAAACCTAAATCCAGGTTTGCTTTTATAGCTGTGGTGAAACTTGCATGGAAAACATGACCCTCATGCATTTTTTCAGGGTTACCAAATCATCTATGTAAACTATTACAAATTATCAGAAAAAAGCCTTTGTACTTTGTACAGACATCCTGAAGACACTTTGGAAATACACATAATACAACAATAAAAGTGGCTACCATCCATTATGTATTCCAGCTGAACACAATAAAATTCCAGGAATACATATTCACTGGTAGTACATTACAATAACACGACTAAAACCAATTTCTTACATTATAGTCTTGCTACGCTACCTTTGCATATAGCCCAGCTATTGTGTAGCTCAGCTGCTCAAATTTATTTTTCTAAACTGATGGCTTAAAAGTAGTGGTATTAAGCAATAACAAGGGGAGATGTAAGTCTTCTTAGGTAGGTTGTTTTCCCTGTTTCTTCAGCTCTGCATTTCATAGAAGGAGAAAACACTTCTCACACCATCAAGGCAAACAAGGCATGCCACATGAGCTTTCCCCTGTCACGACTGGTTAGGTGTGCTGCAGCACTCCTCCAAGCAGCCAGGCACAAAGAGGCCTGTCAAAACACGGACTACTTCTTCAGACCTGGCTTTTAGGATTTACTTGGATGTGGAAAACTATCACACAGCATGCCCTAAACAAATTAATTCACACACTGACGCTTCATGTGTATTAAAAAGGTAGATGCAATTATAATTTTTGGATAGGTCAGCATTGTTTCTCTAATGTATACTTCTTTGCACAAGATCTAAAGATGATTTTTATTTTTAATCTCTTTTTCTGGTGTCAATCCAAAATGGAGTTGCTTTTCTTCTAAGTACTGTACAATAAAACTGCTTGTAAAGTAAGTGTAAAACATGTAAGGTGTAATTTTTTAAATAGTATTCTTTTTTTTTTTTCAGATTATATAACTCCAGCAAAGCATTTGCCATTCTACACAATAATAACAAGAAACAATTCTGAGAAAATCCACTTAAAAATACTTGCTATTTTTGTACAATACATACAATCTTTGGAACATGTCATTAAGACATTTGTTTGAACCTCTCAAGACTTTATTCTTCTGTCTTTCAGATTCCAAGTAAGCCACAAAGCTGCAATCTGCAAGCACCTGACAAAGGAAACTAGCTCCACTGAAAACTAAGCAAGTAGTGCTTAGTTTGGTGCTTATGTGGAAGAAGGATGTTGAATACTTAAATCTTGGTTATACCTCTCAAATAAGTTTCACCTAAAATATTTTGGTAGCCTAAAGGCTTGTAACAATTCAAATAAACTAACACCAGAAAAGATACTACTAGCTCACACTGAGTGCAGCAAACACAGGATTGTGTTCATAATACACACAAGGGTTTCACAACAGATTGTTTTCCACACAGCCTTCAACAAAATTCTACAAACTTTAAACTTAGAAGATCTATCACTCCTCAATAACATGCAAAGGTAAAAACCTAAATAATGAAATTCATTTATCAATGGAGAAATACCTCAAATTTATCACTACTCAAATTTATCACTACTTGTCCTATCAGAGAGCTGTAGAACAGTCAGAGTGCTTGTCAAATATGTTCACCTGCCACATCAACACTGAGAGCTTTCAAAAGACTGCAAAGATGAATAACAGTCACAGCACAATATTAAAAATATAAAACTAGCAAGAAGTGTTCGCCTTGCATTCACAGACCACTCATTGCTACCTAATGTATACAGGCCAAAAGAATTGTCTATAAACATTAGGAAATCCAGCCAAATGGATGTGTGGTGTTTGCAATGTTCTTGAATCAGTCCTTGACACAGATTATGGGAAAAGACCCAAAGTGTTCTGTGAATTCTAAATTCTAAAGTTACGGTTAATCTGTTGAATTATGACTAGAAGCTCTCCATTTTGTATTTTTGAACAAAGTTCACAGAAGAAATATAAAAAATAACAAAGCAGACAAGTGACAAATGGTGAACTCATATTATGCATATTCATATTTTTTTCTATATTTTTACATCACATATCTGGTATATGAGTAGATGAGTAATTACCATCCAAGACAAGAAACAGGGATGTAAGAGAGCAAAGGTCCAAGCTCTAAAGCCAAATCTCTACCCTTCTGCAAACTAAGCTCTCTTGTTACGAAAGTATTCTTCTACAAACCAGTGATTTATTCTTTTAACTTTTTCTTCTTTTCATATGTTACCTTTAAGAAAACAGTAAAGTGCCAGTATTTGAGATCCATTGAGCTTGCTAGAGTTGTTTACAGTCAACTTTATATTTTTACTGTTAGTGGTTTGCCAGTTCAGCTGATGTAAAAAAAAAAAAAAAAAAGACTAAAGACAGAATGGGAAACTGAAAAAATTAAATTAACGTAACCAAACCTTAACCTGTACATAGAACTACAATATACTGAGAGTTCAGTGAACATGGACTGGAGGTACTATAATTTTCTGGCAGCCAATTTATTGTTTTGTGGTTGTGCATAAAAATCAGTACCCAGAAGCCTTCCAAATATATGGAAGAGAAAATTAAACTCAAGCCTGCTATTTAATTCCCAATGGTATCTAAGTGAAATGTATCACCCTGAAATCTGACTCATGCCCTTCTGATTTGAAGAACATTACTTTCAATATGTTAAAGCACACTAGTATAACTGATATAAGGTTTGCCAGATGCAATAAAATTCTGCAATCATTATATCATCATTTTGTGAAGCAGAAAGTAGTTTCGGGTTATTCTGAAAAAGAAAAGATAACTCTAGCAAGCTGCATTCACTCCCTTGGCCAAATGCAGAAGTTTTTAAACAGGCTTAAAATGTTGTTCTCTTACTCCACTTATCAATTGATGTTTTAAATTCTCTTAAGTCTACTACTCTTTGACAGAGCAGTTCAGTGCTCTTTTTTCTTAATGTATTAGGTGGAGGCAATGTGAGTCTCTTTATTCAATTGCTTTATAACACCAAGTAAACTCGGAACAGCAACTACATCAGTTTCTTAATCAAATCACCTCCATCCAGACATGAATGGGAACAGACAAGCACACAAGTGCCTTTCAGGTGCAGAGCTTCACTTGGAGCTCTTCAGTGAAGAACCCTTGTAATGAAGTTTTTACCAATTCATTATTGGAATAATTCATGGGGACCATCTGTCCAAACAACTCCGTAGCTAAGTCATCTGAGTATGGTCTTAGAGGAGTAGCACACTCCTCTGAGCATGGTAGTCTGTCCACATTTTGACACCATTGATTTATTCTTTTACATCATTGTATAACTAGCAATAAATGTTGTGCTTGGATGCATCACACTCTCACTGTTCTAGCATGTGTTTAAAATACAGTATGTATCAAAACTCCTTCCCAGTTGCTTCTCCCCACCCATGAACTGCATTAAACCTTTCACTTTCTGTATTTGTTTAGTAAACATAAGCCCATTAGAGGTTAAGTTCCATGTATTTGTATTTATCCCTACTTCTTTAATAATCCCCCCAATCATTTACAAGAAGAAGTGAGTGTGCAAGTGTGGACCATCTCTAAATAAACAAAGGCCCCAAAGCCTCTTAGAGTTCAGAGATTTCAGAAAAGTACAGAGATTTACTGTCAAGAAAATTAAAACAGGAGAAAAGTCTTTTTCTGCCCTATATCAGGCTGAACAGTAAGAATCTCAATGAAATGAGTAGAAAATAAACCATAATGTTAGCACATATTACTGCAAATCCCTCATCATGGACAAGAGCTCTAGAGCCCTACATGCTGTCACAGACTAGAAACATTTTTCTGCTCTTGAATCCATGAGTCCATACAGGGTGATTTCTCCAGTTCTGTGCTGCCTCCTGTCTTTCCCTACAGTTCTGCTGTATGACTGCATTTTTCCTTTCAGTCAAGTTACTAGGCAAATAATGTTCCAAAAAGCTGCTCTATATAGACAATCTTATATTAATAAAAATTAATTACAGCATCCCAATATAGCATTGCTTGCAATCTCTTTAGATGTTTTCATGGTTACCTGATGAAATAGTTGCAGACTTTATTCTTTTAACATTTAAAAAACATCCAGTGATGTCTCATAGAGACAGTAAATAATCAGCTGAGGCTGGGTTTTTTTTTGTTTGTTTAGCTGTGAGAGAGAAACCACAAATTTTTTTTTTTGCTGTTCTGTCTGTAAGCTGCAGATCAGAAGTCCATCACCAAAAAGAACATGCTTTGGCCCTTTCACTGAGATGATCAACAAAGATATCAAGTAACTGAACTGGTGACAGCATTCTGCAAAAGTAGTACAAAGAACAAAAGCTAAATTAAATTCTAGCAGCTACCTTTCTGCTGATCTCTGCTGACCTGAATAGCTAATCTAGACAGATGGCACTGCAGGTAGAAACAATTTAGCTTCATACCACAAATTTCTATATAAATCTACTTAACATGAAGTAAATCACTGAGGAATTTACTCTTTGTACAGGAGTACTCCTTTTCCTTCTAGTTTAATTAGGCAAGGAAATTAAATACTGTGCAACGCAGGCAATTACTCCCCTCCAGCAGTGTAGAAGAATGGCTTGAACACAGAACAGCCTAACCCCTTGGGTAATGGACAGCCAATCTCAATTAAAAGTAAGGAGTTGGTTAGCATCTCAAAAAGCAGAAATAGCTCCCACATTTGCTGGACTACATCCTCCTGGTGATATACATGTTAATCTAGTATCATTTGTCCACCCCCATCTCTGCTGCTGTCAACACCGATGAAGAGTGCCCAGCACTGTGCTGTACTGCTTAGCTAGAACAGAGATCTGAGCTGCTGCTGTCCATCATCTGTTCCCTCTACACCTACAAACTCAAAAGTGAAGGAAAGAAGTTCCTTGCCAGCATCCATTTTCAGACTTCAGAGGAACGAAATCTGAAAATATCCAAAGCAGCTATGGTGGTTTTTTCTGCCCTGCCTTTTGTCTTCTGTATCATCCAACTTCTGAGGATTTTCTTTCTGCCACAGCTGGAAGTTACCCAGTCCTCTATGGGACTCAGGAGGTGAGAAATAGAATAAACACACTATTTCATAAAACCCTGTGTGACAGACGCACTTGAAACCTTAACCAATCCAGCAACATTTTGGTAAAGGCCTGAGCTGTAGCCAGGCCAAGAACTCCACTAGTTTCAATCTGTTCTCTGAAAACACATAAAGGACCAAAGTGGCACTGTGACCATCCATACACTGGAGCCTAGAACACTGACCATGCATGTAACACAAAAATAGCAGGTGACTTCTCCAAGAATTGTGTATCAAGGAGCACAGGAAGTTGTGGGTTATAAGAAGTTTCATGCACAGCTTTCTCACTGCATGTAATCCAACTGCAAGGCAATGAGTTTATCCCAAATGAGCCTTCCTTGAGCTCTCCCTGCTAGGCAGCCATGGCTGCATGGTGATGATCTCCACTTAAACTTGGGCATCTCTTGAGTTTGATCCTAGAGACAGAGAGCTTTTATCTGTGGCAGATTAGTGGTAAGTGACCAATATCACACATAATCTTGTAGTATAGTAACTTTCATTTGTGCCTTGGCAGTTGTGAATCATTGTTGAAATGATTGTGCTGTGCAGTAAAAGTGAAACTTGCCATTGAGCTGCACTCCTACAACATCATATTAAATCCACTTTTGCTAATACCTCTGACTGTGATGCTTTCAGCAATTTAAATCACACCTCAATCCTCTCCTCCTACCTGCAGGCCTTATGGGAAGCACAGTTCTAGCACAGATATTTCTGTAAGACATAACTGAAATTGGAAGAAGTACATTCCCTTAATCCTGGGGCTGTACCAGTTCCAGGGCTGAAAGGTCAGCACAGCAGCATTAGTACAAGATGAATAAACAATGCAGGGTACTTACATAATGAACTCTGTCTCTTCTGAACTTCAAATATGAATTCAGGTTGTACAGTCCTACCAAAAAGACCCCTCCATAACATAACCACTAAGTTACTGCCTTACATGAATGTTGTCTGTGATTTATATCCACTGGGTCAGGGGGTGAGGTCTCCTCTTTTGCATTTGGGGTACATTGCATATGTTTCCCAGAAAATCACATTTAATACATTCCAGTTTTGTAAACTGGAAGATTGCCTGCACACTCCTCAAGATCCTCAATGCACCATGCAAACTGAGTAGCCCACAAGTCCATGGCCAGAGGACACATAAACCTCTGCCTTAGTGTTTCCACCGAGGTTCAGGAGAACCATGCTGTAGCCTAATGGATGTGTGGTTTTGAATGACATAGTATCTGATTCCAAACACTGGAGAACATCTAACTTCTCATCCCTATACTCTTGAGTCTAATGCCACCAAAGCAAGCTTTTTTCAGGAAACAGAAAAAAAATGTACTCTTTGTATAACTGCTCTCTCTACCCTTATCTAGTCACTATCTACCACTTCTCTAGTCTTATCTTTCGGTATCTTTGTAGTGAGAGGAAGTAAAGTGGAGTACAACTCATCTCTCTCCAGCTCTGTGCACGGCTACTTACAGTACTGTAACCAATACAGAGCAAACATGACACAAGTCGACCCACTCAGCCACATATACAGAATATTTTTGACAAAACCCTAGATATATCTGTACGAACAGATCCAGCTTAATGAGATGAGACACGAATAAAGAGCGTAAGATTCTAGCTTCATCCCAATACTCTGTTATATATGCATTAGAATTATGAAAGTTTTCTTTTTTATATTGCAACTTCTGCAGAGGTTAGAGGAAACTGTTTCATTATTCAGATAACTTCTGATTCAGGTTAGGAACTTCCTCATCTCCAAATGAGAAATAACTCCAGCTGATGATGAAAGATTCTGAGAAATCTTTTTACTTCTAAAAATTGGAGAAATGTGATAACTGCTCTTCATTACTAAGACAAGAAAAAGAAGAATGCAGAAAATGGCAATCTTTTAGCCTGTCTGATGGAATGAAAAGAACTGTATTACTGGCATTAGTTCCACAATTAGGATCAAATTAATCAATGCTTGAGTCACAAAAAGCAGACAATTCTTTTCAATAAGTGATAACAAAATAAAAATGAAAATAATTACAAATGGCTTGAATAAAGTTCTGTGAAATCAGCACTAAGACTAGAAGGTAAAACAACAACACTTTCTGATCAGAAAAGTTTTAATACTAATTTTCCCCTATTTTCATATTATTTTAAAAATTTAGGGATAGGGGAAGACAAACTCTTGCTGCTAAAAAAAAGATGACAGATGTCTTCTGTCACCTACCAAATCAAATTAAATCTATGCTCTAGAATGTATTTCAGCCACGAATACTGAGCTGCTGTCATACACATCTCTCAAACAAGCATGCTTGAGACAGTCTGACAAAACCACTTCCCACATGCATAAGCCATCTGAACATATTTGGACCAGTTCAGACTGTGCTGCTAGAACTAAGATCATCAGTATTGTAAAATCTGGAAACACCTGCTTAGAAAACATTATCAAGTCCTGTGCAATCAGATTTTTCCTCAGAAGTATTTTGACAGTCAGCATCATATATTTTAGCTGAAGCTATCTTCAAAATCACAGCTAATACAGCATTTTAAGAATGTATAAGCGCACAGAGAATCTTAATAAAGAACCAGGCCCTAATCAGTAAGCATATTTAAAAAACGCCAAATAACTTAAAAATTAGAAAAACCTTCATATTCTCTGAGAGTTCTCCTATTCCTTACAAATTCACCATCATCTTTGCATTGGCTTTACTGAAGCCCTGCATCGTTTTGCTCACAGCTTAAGATGAATAATTAAATAGGAAAAAAGCCCCAATGAACAAATATGCAACACCTGTGAGTGAAGTTGCTCAACTAGCAATTATTAAAGTATCCAGAGAAAGGCATTTTGTTAAATATTGTTATACAGCAGAGAGAGATAACAGGGCTTTACAGAGAAGACACTCCTTACCAGACTGTTTGCCTTGGTTGTAATCTCTTATATGGGTGTAAATGAGAGTCACTACTAAAATCTGCCATGAAAGTGCCGAAACAAATAATGCTGGTGACTCCATAATGGGATATTTCATTCTCTGAAAGCCTTACTCTGCTTGCATCAAGTTCTAGCTATTTCTGGTGTTCTAGCATTTTCTGCAACATTCACAGAAATGAAAAATTAAAGTAGGAGAAAGCACAAAACACTTGATAAAGAATCACAGTAATTTTTTTCTTTCTAAATATTGTTTATTTTGTTTTCAGAAATATATCTGTAGCAGGTTTGTATGTCTAATGTTTCAGCTGTCTTCAAAAGTACCTATAAAGAGGAAGTTCTCCACTAATACATAGGCCTTTCTGGAAAAGCAAGAACTAATTCTTTGTAACTGAGAAATTAGTAAAATTTGCTAATGGAATTAGCAAAATTAGTAAAATTTGCTATAGGAAGATCTCCTGCATACAATAGGCTAAAGACAGACTAACTCCAGGGGTAAGGGAAACAAAATTAAAAGAAATATCCAAGGGATAAGTTGATGAATAACAAAGCTAAAGGATAATACATTACCACCATCACTAATGTTAGAGCATATTACCAATGATTGAGCATAATATGGTGCTATATTAGTTAAAATTCTTGTGGGTTCAGAACTAAAACTCAGTAATTCTTACCATTAGGCTAAAACCCAATTAATTTCAACTTAAATTGACCTCTGTTTAGCTTCTTTTTCTCTCAGCTTCCTCAATTTTGAACCATTAAGTGATGTAGCTATCTCCCCAAGCAATTAAATCAGCGACAACTAGTATGCATTCTTCTTATCATAAGATTCTGCAGAACCTCTTGTGTGATTTAGTTTAATTTCTAGTGCAAGAGTGTTAATAGTCTCACAAGAAGAGTATGACTCATCTCTGTTCATGAAATGAGTAACCCAGAACAGAGCGGGGAATCCCAACCCCCAAATATGGATTAGCAAACATCAGATTGGCAAATTTATATATGCACTGGTCTCTAGACTGGATTAAAAATACACATACTAGCATGCAAAACTGGAGCCAGAAGGAGCCTTCTGCACAAGCCCCAGCAGTTCTGATACTAACATATTCCATGATATTACTCTGAAATCCTCAGTACATGTGTATTAGTCTAAGTTTCCAAACTGCTGCAATATAAAAATCACAAATTCAGTTATGCAATCTATCAACATCAAAAGAAGGTGGTAAAATTTCTGCTGGCATAGCTGCAGGCAATCTTAAATTTCTCTCCATGTTTGAATGCTGGCCTATTCCTGTGATCTCAGACAAGAAGGATCTTCTGAGTGTATGCTACAACATAAGGGAACCTGGTCTGGACAGGTGTGCCCAGTTCTATGGCAAACCATTCCTCCCCTCACACTGAAGCAGGAAAAGGACAGTGAGACTCCTCCCTCTATTGCTCCATTGGTAGGAGATATGGCAGATTCACAATATCAGAAATGAAAACCACGATGCTCCTTGAAGTCAAAACCCCTTCCTTATCCTGCAGTTTCACCTGGGAGAGAGGGGCTTCTGCACCACTTACAAATCTTGAGGTCCTGCTGCAAGAATCCCTGCCAAACTTAATTTGTCTGTTTAGTATGAAATGTATAAATAATACACTAACAGTTACTGAAACAGCTGTGACTGAACCATCAGCTACAGTAAACACCATTTAGAAGGCCCCAATCAAAACATCTTGATAATACCACAAGATTTGGGAACTGCAAACACAGAAACAGACTTGCACAATCTGCTGCTCTCTGGATCCTTCAAAATCATCCTGAGAAGGAAGAGAGGTGGGGCAAAGCAGAAAAAGTGGCAGGGAAAGAAATTCCTTTCCTTTGCCTTACTTTTTCCCTCATAGACAACTCAGTTGTAGAATGGAGATTGGAGAGTGATAACTTCTCCTCCAGCTCCTGATATGCAGTCTGACCTCCCAAAACCCCTGCCTTCTCACTGCATACTCGACAACACCCCAGCCACTTCCTCCAGTTTTGTGAAGAACAGCCTACAGTTTCTTATGAAAACAAGAGGCGAGGTAACATGTGCAAATCAATTTTGGACATGACTCAGAAGCCAAAAAAAGCACAAACTTTTCTCTACTGACTACGTTTTATTGGTTGTGGCGGTACAAAAACCAAGGAGGAGCCCTGTCATGCTGTTTCCACCAGATGCAAAATATAGCTGCCAGGACTAATTTTGTTCAGAAGTACTTCCTTCTGATATTTTGAATACAGATTACCACTGTTTTCATCACCTAGATCTAGCTATTCTTTGCTTTTAGATAAAGACATAGGAAATTAGAGAATATATAACAAATAATCTAATTGTAAGTGAATAGATAACACAGCTCAGTTGTCACTGAAGTTATTCTGCTCCCGTAATAAAGTTGTGAATTTTGTGACTGTACACTTTACATAAGTATTCTAAAAAATGTTTTCAATCTATCAGTGTAATACACAGTGGAATTCATAGAATGAGAATTCTATAGATCCTTAAAACACTTACACGTCCGCAGACGTTGTGACAGGGAAAAGCAAAATGAGAAACTCCACCAGGCAAAACACACCAAAGCAAATGCAAAAGTCTATCTAGACTTCGTAAGTTTCAAAATAAATTTTACTTCTGCAAAAACAGTTCTTACTTCCTTCCAGTCCTTCACACAAAAGTTTGAAACTTTTCATTTATCTGAGCCCACCAGCACAGGTGTCCTTTTTGAATATATTTGATCTGCAAACAGAGGCTTACATAAGTAATTTTAGCTAAATTCATCTCAAGCTGTCCATCTCCAATCTACTACTAGATTTACAGCAGAACTAAGATCTGGAAGCACCTAAAAATACTGGTTGTCAAATAATGTCTTCCTGTCCACCAGCTTTTAACACTGTAGATTCACCTATAGTGCATAAAATTAATTTTCTGTGTTGTCATGTAAGTGCTCAAGCTTTTTTTTAAATGACATGTACAGGGTATACACATACAGACACAGGAACACCATACACTGCGAGCTACAACATGCCAGAGATAATTTCTTGAGGATATTATGTTTATTTAGCTAAGTGAGGATACGAAGACACAGAAGATTAATCACAAGACT
>VWZV01005381.1:180122-335485 GCA_013397155.1 Irena cyanogastra | reverse complement strand
GACCTGTATTTGGAACAGCTGCTGTTTACCTAGAGAATAATCTATTTCGCTCAGAACATCAGTATGATCAAAAAAGTGTGTCTGCAACAAGAAACAAGAATTTCTTGTAAGAAGGCTACTTTTCCCATGAACTCACAAGAAAGACTTGAATTTTAATTCTGAATTTACCAGTCACATCTCCTTTGCTGTGAAGCTAGTTAATCTTTCCAGTAACTTTCTTGAAAACCACATTGATTCACTTGGAGAATGCATTCAGTTGCAAAATTTTTGACAATACCCACATTAGCATACGAAACCAGAACAAAATGCTCTTAGCCCTTTTTGCCCATCACTATCCCCTGTTCAGAATCCCTCCTTTTTTTTCCCTCCCCTGCTCTGCATTGTTTTCCCAGAGCATTGTCTGCTTTTCTATCCACAACCAGACAGACATGGCATGTGTCATACAAACAGACTCCTCCTCTTCAGAAATAATGCTCTAACTTGCATTACCCTTCAATTAGGTAACTGCCTAAGTCAAGTGCCTTGTGTTCAAAAAACTGTCAGGTCTTTGTGATCTGAACATCAAATCCCTGGCTGCCTTGATATTCCTCGAAGTGTGGCAAACAGACTGAAATATAGCTGTTCTTGGAGCAGATTACTGCAGCTTGCTCTCACAGAAAATGTCAGGTGAAGTGAAGCTATGCTCCAAGCTATGCTCCAGCCATTTCTTCTTTTCCTCTTTTTGAGTGCTGATAAACAATACAAGCAGTATCACTTCAAAAGGGCAGATTTGCTGACTTCTTTCCAGATCTAGAAGCTATTTCAGGGGTACTTTTTGAAGGTATTATTATTTAGATGTACTGTGAACTCCACTGAGAGCATTAGGAGGAGTTACAAAGGGGAGGAGAGAGGGAAGTTGAGGCCCATATCTCAAACTAAAAGAGACTCTTCTGATGTGAAGGTGTAAAACATTTCTCTTTGTGGAAAAAGAACATGTAAGGCTGAACAACAGCTCTGTCATGTTCCAATTCCACCAGTCAGCACTACATCAGAGAAAATTAACAGCAGACTAAAATAGCTTTACATCTCCTTAGCATATCCATGTCATGCATAATTAATACAACAGCATCTTATACAAACACCATCATTTTATTAGCATACATAATTTAGGTAGCAATAACCAAAAAATTCACATAGATAAAAAAATCTATGCATACATATAACAAAAGTTCCAGACTTAAACTCCCTTTATTTTTCTCAAATCCTAGAAAACACCTTCCGATTACTTCTGTGCAGAAAATAAAATCTAACAGGCCCAAAGGTGTTAATCCTTTTCTCAATAAGTGTTGCACTACCCTGATCAAGAGAAAACTGAACATAATTTTGACTGAGACAAGAAGTGACAAAGAAGAAATGACAGTGAAAGCACCTGAACTACCACAGGTTTATTGAGGGCTTAGAACTATGGAATAAAGTCATAGCAAAATGCAGTAGTTGTGAATAAATTGATAAACTGAACAGATATTTTTAAAAATCAAAACAAAGGTTTACAATGAAAATAGCAACCAGGTCTAACAAAAAAATTACTCAGTTACTTTGATAACTTTGTATTCAGCTGGGAGTTTGATTCTTTATCTACCAAGTCTTCTGGGACAGAATCATCTACTTGCTCAGCCCAAAGAACTTAAGCTCACAGGCAAACTGCAGCACTGCCACTTTCCAAAATTATAAAGAATTGGGTAGATGCTCACAAATCCATCGCTGCTCCATTAACAAAGTACCAGAAGTCTCGGTGTGGGGAAGATAAAATAAACAAAATGATCAATTACCAACCTAAATGTTAATATTAATTTTAGTTTTAAAACATAATTTCTGTGAGATAGAATTGACTGATAGCATAGAAATCAAATTAGATTTCTGCAATGATTCCTCCTCCTCCTCCCATGGGTCCTGGCACAGCCCATGGATTAGTGTCACATCTACATTTTGCCTTCTGCTCAGCACTGTCCTATCCTTTGCAAATAACCTTAGGACTCTGACCTAATCATTCCTTTGCTTTCATTTCTTTTTTTTTTTTCACTTACTCCAGCCCTTTTCATATAAAAGGATCAGGGAAAGAAGATTTTTTCTGAAGAAGGACTGAAGAACTTTTCTGAAGGAGATTTTCTCCACTCCAAAGTCCTAGTGGCATCAATTGAACCTGTGATGGTTCAGAGGTCTAATGCTCCATTTGCTGAGTAGTCTGGAAGATTGAATAAGTCTGCCAGATTGCAAAGCATAGCGCAAGACTAAGCTGAAACAGAGGCTGGTTTAAAGATGCCTGACACACTAACAATTTTTTTTACCAGCTTCCAGTGCATGAAGGTAAAGTAATTGTAAAAAGACAGAAGAAGGGGACTGGCAAAAAATAAAATGTGTCTTCAAGAGTCAATCTGAGGAAAAAATTAGCTTTTTCACATAACTGGGTTCTCAACAAAATATTATGCTACCCAGAATTATATATATATATCTATTAAATGCTTCTCCCAGAACATAAAGACTTTTCCTGGACAACATTTAGGCCTCTTCCATCTCAAATTAACTGACCTCACTCAGCCATAATGTCTAATCATCATGTACAGACTGAAAAAGAGAAAGAGGATCCACCATCACAAAAGAGACACAGAATTTTGTGTTCCTGCAAACACTATTCAAAAGCTGCGCATCACTTATTATTATTTTGAGTGTTGTTGGTATTGGGTTTTTTTTTGGTAGAATAAAGTTCTTATGGATGACATTAAAATGAACACAATCCTAGTGTTAATGGGAAAAACCTACAATGAAACTGCATCTCGCTCCTAATCCGCAGCATATAAAAAATGTGATTATAATGAGAAATAGATTAAAAAGCCCAAATAGAATATGACATTTTATTGAGGCAGGTATGTCAGATCCTCATGGCTCTGCTCTGTTTCAGAGATTAGCTGAGATGGGAGTAACAGCAAGGCAGATCCAGACTCAGAGGCTTGCCAATACACAGGAAGGTACTGCTCTGACATTCACTCCTCTCAGTAGCTACAGACAGCAAAATTGTGGAATAACACGTTAAGTTTGTGATTCAAATAATTTGTCTCCATCCTTCTTCTGTATCCAGACATAATATACAATCTGAATGGGTCAGGGGCAACAAGTTTGTTGGGATTTCTGCACTTAGATTTCCAGTCATTTCTGCAGACCATTGAAGGTGACAGGAACAGAGGGTGTCTAATCTGTCTAATTTGTATATTTACCAAAAAAACTTCTAACTTTACTCTTAAAAAAATGAGTATAGTCTGAGCATGAAATGCTTAAAAGAGACAGGAGCTGGGATAAAAATTTAGTATACGGTTCAGCAATTGACCACTGATCTACAGGATGACAAATACTGGCAGACTTTTGTAATGTGAGATAATTCTAGTTTTAACTAATAATATCATATTTTAATGCATTAAGTTTCATGTATCTGAGCTCTAGGAAAGATCACCATGTACTTTTACATACGAGCTACACTGATACATGAATATTAAATCTAAGCAACACCCAAAGAATAAAATTAAGAACATCTTTAGAATCACAAAATGTTTTGCTAAAAACGGAATTGCAAATTTTATGAGCCAAAGACTAGAATAACTTTGTTAAATCACACTATTGACACCAATTTAGATATAGGGATGTTCATATATACTTCCTCTCAATGCTGAGATCAAAAATTGAAGACATAAATAACCATGGAAATGTTTACTCACTCAGGGGCTATTCTAAGCCACATTTCTATTCTCTACTGTCATTTTATGAGCTTGGTGTAGTACCAACAGAATCAATAATGATTATATGACCATTACAACAATCTGTGTACCAATCCAACACAAAACTTCCTGAAATCAGAAAAATCTGTGGATTAATCTACAGTTACTATCTAAACAAATAAGAAGTATTCAATTAACATTTCAATGTTGACTGAATTGTAATGAAGACAATGCAGTTCCAATATACTGCATATGCAAACTTGCTTCTCTGTTGTTTTATTTACTAAAAACCTAGTAGGAAATATCATCTTTCTTTCTGCATTACATAGGCACATATAATATGCACAAAAAAAAGAAGTTAAAAATTAAAACTCTAGTCTTTAATTAACAGTCTAGAAAAATTACATTAACAGTTCTCACTAATCATCACTGCTTTCAAAATTCTGAAATTATGTGTTCTGGATTTTCTAGAAGAAGGGTTTTTCTCTTGTTCTGTATGTGCATGATTAAATCAGCCTTGCACCTGGGTCTGTCTTGTTTAACTGCTATGAAGAGAAGAAAGAATTCTATAATATTCACTAGCTTTTACAGTTAAAACTTCACTGATTGTGTTGTCAGTGATGAGGAGTGTCCTTGGGACACAGTGGCCAGAATTGACTGCAGATCTATATTCCTGTACTAGATTTTGTCACCTTTAACCCTTTTTTTCCTTGCAACACAAGACTTTAATTAATTTGGAAAGCACCTTGCAGTCATACAAAGTCTCCATGGAAACTTTTGTTCAATCCTTTGACCCATTTATGTAAGACAATACAGGCTATCAAATGGCATATTTTTTAAAAAACACATCTAATTAAAAAGGATCTTTGAAGGTTTGATTGAATGATCTAATTAGGAGACAAACCTACTCCGTTACCTTCATGGTGGCACAGACCCTCATTTCTGTTTTCCTCAGTAGCCCGAGGGGGACTTGCTAGTGTCTTACATATGGCAGGAGCCATCTCTGCCTACTTTTATGCTTGGGCTTCTTAGAAAGTTGTATTTATTAACAGCAGATGAACTCATTTGGAATTCAGATGGCCACAGCTGGCCAACTGCAGGTCCTAAGCAGTTCCTTAATATTTCAAGGATGGCTCCCAAGTCATGTCCCAAGGCTATACAGGAGCAGCAAAATAATCAGAAATCTCAGGAGGAAGTAAAATAATGCCAGAATGGCTCTGAAGGTTGGCATCATCAGAGAGTGCTAAGATTCAGTTATGTGCCTCACATTTACAGTGAGAGCTGTGGAGGGCCTTAAACAACTGCCAAAGAACAGCTCCCAAAACTCTCATATGTGAAGATGAAGACTTTGGCATGTGGCTCGTGGGGTTGAGGAGGTCTGCCCATGTCTTCTACATACACAGCATAATTTTCAGCTACAGTGATTCTGATGGTTATTTAACATGCATTATAAAGCAATTTATTAACAGTTACACTGGCTTTTTCCCCACAAAAGGAGACAGCTCTATGTCAACTGCTGCATGTTCTTTTGAGTTTGGTAGGGTGTGGGACCTCAGAAAACATTTTTAAGCTCTTAACAAACAGTAGAAATGAAAATTATTATTACTAGACACCCTATAGTTCTGGCAATGAAATACTAAGTAATTTATTGTAAAACACACGGGGACAGGAAGAATCGAAGGCAAAATAAAGAGCGTGCCTTCTGTGCAGGGTCCTCAGTCAGAATTATAAATTGAGACCTTGGAGGGCTGTGCTAAATGGAACTAACACTATGCAGGGTAGAAATGGATTTTCTGAGGTAGTTTCCATATTATGGGCTTGTAGCTTTGAGAAATTCCTTTCCCTAATGGTCATCCTATTGATGTAGAGCCCAAAGACAATTTGTCTAATTAAGCAATAAATTACAGCTGTAGCAAAGCCTGGTAACTTGCTATTAGTTCTGTGCAGAGCACTGAAACTTCATAATGCTAAGGACTTAGCAAGCCTCTTAACTAACTTTACTCATTAATTCTTGCTTCTCCACCTAGTTTTTCTTAGGGCTCTGAGATCAAAACACTTCCCTCAGACCTCACAATGTCACTCAAAATGTAGGTGGTTTTGTCTTGCAGATTATAATTACCACAACAATTTTAACAGCTCCTCTCCTACTTTTCCTTCATTTTCCCCCATGGAATTGAAAGACCCTTATTACTGCTTTTTTCTCTGTGGTGGTGGGTTTTTTTTTTGTTTTTTTTTTGTTTTTTTTTTTAAATTCTGTTTTTTTCCCTTCTGAAGGGCCAGAGAAAGGCACTGTTGATACGCTTTCTTTGTGCTCAACAACTTGTAAGATATGACAATGTTTGATTCCTCGCAGATCACTGGGAGGCAGCCAAAGGGCATATTCCAGACAATCAGGCTGGCAGCACATGCTATGTAAAGGTAAACCTGCTTCTTGACAGCCACGCACATACCTTCAAATTGCTTCAACTGACAGAGGCAAGACCTAAAACTTGCTTCTAGACTTTCCTTTGAAATGCCCCAGCAATCCTTCCTTCTGCAGTAGACTGGCTGGCAGACAATTTTATAAAACTTCACTTTTTTCTTGGCATTGTAAGGGCTCCTGTGATGTCTGTATTTAAGGAAGAAGACCTCCACACCTAACAATACACTTAGTGGTATCACCAGTGCAGGAAGGTAGCTTGAAAGGCAAAAGGAACATTTGTTAAAATGGAAAACTGTGGGGTATTATCTCCTTGGGAAAATTTCTTACTTAACTTCATCCAACTGATTTGTAAAACCTCTAGCCTTTTACAAGCTTTCTGTGCTTCTAGCTTCAGCAGTTTCTAAACATGCTGAATAGAAAAATGACACCTTATACACAACTTTCCATGACAGAAGTTAGGCAGAAGCAGCTCATTTTCTAACACATCTTCAAGCTAGTGCAGAGTCTTTATCTACTTCAACTTATTCACAGCCACGTGTATTTGTAGACCCAGATGCCAGATTTGACATAGGCATGCCATTGATTTCTACAACAACGTTAACATGGTCACTTATTTCCTCTCTCTCCTATAAAGTGCATTTGCATTTTTCATTGACATTAACAGCTTAGCCAAATGTTTTTTAGATGTTCAAACAAATTCAGTTTAATAATCCAGGTAAATGATAAGAATGGTCCTTTTCAGCCAACAGAGTACTTCTGAAAAATGGGACACTTCCCATCCCACCTTCCCAAAGTTCCCTTAGCCAGGTATATTTGTTGATGTCACACCAACAAACAGTCAGAAAAACCTGTGAAATTCTGTATTTTAGCTTTTACAATCCTAAATACATTTAAGAACTGAAGTATCATCATGGAACCCTTTTGCATTTTCTCTACTTCTAATTCACAAGCATTTTGTGTGAAATTCCATTACTATTCAAGTTTCCATTAAAAATTGTAAAAGCTTTTACTAATAGTGAATTGTAAATAACTGACTTCCACTGTGTCACTGCTATAGTTACAGAATATCAAAAGATGAGACAAAATACCAGACAATTCTTTGGAAAAAACATTCTCATTCATTCTAAATTACACACAAACTTCAACAGGCATCTTATACAAAAGTAAGGTTTCCAAATCTGCAGTTCCACTTATCATTCTTTTTTCAAGAAGGTTGCACTCAATTGCATAGTTATTGAAAGGAGATGTAATCACAGTTAAGGTACAAGGTATCTAGCCTGAATAAAAGTCAATACAGAAACTTAAAAAATGTGTGTAGTAGTATAATGGCTGGCTTTTCAAAATGAAAAATCTAGGTCTTTCCTCCTTGAAGCCAAAATTTTCTGTGCTCAGTCTGCACCTTATCTCTTCAGTAAAGTATAAATTGCCTGACCTCAAAAGGCAGTATATGCTAGCAAGTTTTTATTACAGGGAGCACATCCCTCTGAGAACACATGAAAAAGAAAAGGGGGAAATCTTGTCACCTAGTAAAACAAATTCCCCAAACGAAATCTTAAACATAAAACACCAAGACTGGATAATAGGAAGCCTCTCTTGAAGAATTCGATTTGTGAATATGCACTTACTAAAGAATATCAAAGAACACAGTCAGCCACTTACTCATTTCAGCTAGGTAATTTCCAGTGTACCAAAGAATGCATGCAATCGACACTTCTGAGCAATAAAATATTGGGGCAAGAATTAAATCCAGCATGCTTCACCAAGGACTCACTGGTGGATTAGAAGGAATTTCAGAAACCAGACTAATCCTCTTCTCTGTCACATAGTCTATCTACAGATACTTGAAAGCAATGAGCTACGGCCCCGTGCAATACTGCAACAGCATTTAAAGTAATTAAAGAAATATTGACAGCAAAGAGATTCATTTAAGATGCTTCATCTTTCTACATGTGATCCTTCCCTGGAAAGAAAATTAACAGCTGAGGAAGACGTTGCAAACAGATATAAAAATCTGTTTCTTGGTGAGGAGCTCTGCCACATTGCATAGCCTTTTACAGAAATATAAAGCTAAAAATAAATGGAAGAATAATACTTCAGAAAGCACTGATTTCTGATGAGCTTCTGGAACTCCCTAGCAAATTATGAGAATCCTTGTTGAACGCATTCCTGCAGTCTAAAGATTTCCTGTCATTTGGCAATAGTAGCTACAAAGCCAAGTAAGATTCTTTTCACATAAAACAACTGAGACAAAAAGTATCCTCAATTTCCACAATACCCTGTTTTGGTAGACTTTTCTATTTCATTCAGCTGAAGATACTTCAAGAGATTCTTTATTCTGGTTCAACCATGCACTTCAAAGTAAGAGATGAAAGAGGAGAACTGTACAATGATGAATTACTTCTCAAACTACATTTCTGCCCATACTTTAAGTTTGCTATGATTTATAAAAATATAGCTTGGCATTTCAGGAAGAAAAATGTCTTTCCTCCCTCCCCTGCTATCTAAAACATACATCTTCCATAAAATAGGCTCTGAGTGAAAATTATGACCAGCTGTAAGATTGTGTTTCTCTCTGCTACTGAGGGCACTTCTAACAGCAGTCAGTAACTGAGGGTCTAGACTTTGCAGGATGTAGCCCAGAAGAGTTAAGATTGCTGTAATTCTCCCTTCTGGAAAGAAAACAAACTTCTTCTGAACAGCCATGCAGGGCAATCTCAATCTATGCCATTCTAAAGGAATTTCCACCAATATGTACAGAATTAAATACCTATTATATTTTCAATAGCTGCCTAAGGGATGCCTCAAGCAGGCAGACAGAAAACTAAGTTAAACAAGAAATCCAGACAGAGTTTTGCTAGCGGCAGAGGAAGAAAATTCTTCTATCACTCTCCTGCTCTGCGGACTGTTACAGACCTGGTGACATTGCAGGTTTAAAAAAAGTTCAATTGACCTGCCTTTTCTGCCTTAGACTTCTGGTAACCAATTCTGAAATGTCAGAAGGTATTTTAAAAATAAAAATTAATTTGTGCTGTCTCAAATATGTGGTGACAATATGAAATGACCTTTCAATTTTTATATTTAAATCACGTTTATGCCATCCCTAGGAATCTGCTTCAAAGGCTGAAGCCAGCAACCAGAAAGCATTTGCATTAACCAACCAATAAAACACTTTCTGAATTGTGGTTTTTTTGTGATGTATACCACAGTAGTACACAGTAATCTTCCTGGCTATGACACATTCAGCTACACAGCTCTTATTAAAAGAAAGGAGAAATTAGAAATCCAAAGTGCTGGAACAAAGAATTACGCCCATGCCAAAGCACAAATGCCTAAACTGGCTACCAGTGTGACCTCCACTTTTAAATGGTCAGGTCATAAATTGAACATACTCCCCTCCTTACTCGCATGGATGAGAGATGATTTCTAAGCATTATTTTTAAAGTCTTCCTTTGTGTGCTGGATAAGAACATAATTTCAGTGATTTCTTTATAATCTGGAGGTAGAATTTTTACACAGAAAGCCACAGCTGGTGGCAAGAAGAACAAACTCGTGCCAAAGCAGCTTTCAGAGACCAAGCATATAAGACAAACAGCTGAAATAGAGCCCTGATATCCCAGAGAACTAGTGTCACTTAACAAGGCACTACCTGTCACAGGTACTGAACAGCTGACTGCAGATATGTTTTGATCTGTGGCTAATGGAAAGCATTTCCTACTGGCATTTGAGCCATCAGATGGATCAACCGAGGCCCAAAGGCTCAAATACAAGGACTCTTGCCAGTATTCCTACCCAATGTCTCTTACTAGTTTTAAATCGACACACTTTATTCGAGCAATTCAGCTTATAGGCAATTGTGCAAAACATTCAAATACTTGAAAGTATAGAGGAATAAAAATCAAAAGAATAACAATTCAGGATGTTATTGCAGAATGTTGTGTGTCCTTCTTTTATGCTACAGAAGAGGGAATTACTTTATCTGAACTACAATGAAACACGCAGAAATTAGAAATGAATGCCCATTGAGGTGACTTTGTGCTAAAATGCAAAAAAATTACAATTTGCTTAAAAAACTACTGGCACATTTGAAACTGAGTTTTATTATAACCCCCACTGAAGACTCTTTCAGGCACAGTTTCACCAATTCAGTACCTTTAATACAAATTATTCAAGTATTGTAGTGTTCCCTCACCAGAGCAGACATTTTCAAGGAGCATCTGAAATGCAGGAATTCTGACAGAGAAGGCAAACACTACCATGGTGGAAGCACAGATATATACAGGATCATAACGGGTGTGAGGTTTTAGCATTTGATGACTCTCCATTGCACTTAACGCGGGTACTAAAAGCAGAAAAATCTCTTCCACCTGCGTTGATACAGCTGAGGAGCACACCTTGGGATCCTTCCCTTGTGCTTTGCTTTGACACATCAGGAGATCAGCTCCCTGCACAGCCACCAGGCACTCCAGATCTGTCTTCCCTGGCTGTAACACTCTCCACATTGACATTGTCACTGTCCAGTTGCAGGAAGGGGTTTTCCCTTAAACAAGGACAGGGCGCTTATGCCATTCCGTGTGAGAGCCACCTAGGTCCCATGGCTCACCTTTCCCAGAGCCCTGAGCACCTCTCCATTAAGCCTGTTGGACAGGGAAGATGGAGGGCCTTTGCAACAAAGCAGCAGCAAATAAAAATCTTGAGCACTGATCTGCTCAGCAGACCCCAAAAAGGGCTGTACAGCCCTGCATAGCCCACTGGGCTTGAAGGTAGAAATAGTAGCTGAGTTGTTGCCACTTCACCTTTTGATGCTCACTCTCTAATCATCTCAGGGAATTCTTACTCTCGTAAGAATTCTCCAGCTCAAAATGACACTTTTGAGTTGTTTGGTTTCCCTCCAGCAAATGAAAGACACTTTGCAGGATTTTGGAAAAATCAAATGTATGTTTTAATGCATTCATTTTTCTGGAACCTTATTGCTCTTTAAGATAGAAGCAATGATTTACTATGTGCATTTTGGGGCTATTCCTTAAAAGAACAACCAAACACAAGTAACAATTTTAAAACAGTGAGAGGTATGCCAAATGCAAAAGTACTTCTATTTTAATAATAAGTAATGTCAACACTACAGCTGTAATGGGAAGTTCCAGGAACATGGTTAAACTAAATTCTTCTTGGCTCAGAGCCATGCAAATATATCTTTTCCACATTCCCATCAATTACAGAGGTACAGTAAGTGTTTTTTTGCTTAAGTGCACTATTACAGGGGACGCAAATAAGCCATTTTTCTTCCAGTGGTTGGAGCTAACATTTCTATAGTATCATATTACACATTTGGCAGACTTGAAGCATGCTTAGATTTTTACTTGAGTTGCATTAGTAAGCGACGCCATTTGAATCACCTGAAAACAGGAAGTACAACTGCATGTCCTATCCAGACTACACACATTTACAGTGTCCATAAAGTAGTTTTTATTTCAATACTGGTATAAGTATTCAGGCTTGGGAAAGCAGAGAACAATTATTGTTAACTGTTTATGTGCAAACAATAGCAGGTATGTATCATGAGAGAAGTGTTTTAATGAAAATTACATTGTAGAGCTCAGCTGCCATTTTAAATACATGTTTTAGACTGACAAATTTATACTTAGACTTTATTAGGACAATTAATAGTCTTATTAATAAAGAAAAACTAACCAGAGGTATGCTTTACATGCTTTTTAGAGTGAAAAAAATCACCCTCACAAGCACTGCCTTCCATCACTGATGAAGTCTATTAAAATGTGAAAAGACAGTAGAATTGCAATGTACTCTGTGTATCAGCATAGTCTGCCTGTACCATGCATGCTTGTCTTCCCTTGAAGAAGCCTCAAAACAGAATATGAGTGCATCAGGGTAAAAACAAAATTACCCATTTTCTGAAACTTCCAGTTCCATGTGGAGTGCACAACAAAGACACATCAGAAACTGAGTTTCTACAACACAAGTACAAAAAAAAAGTCCTATGGAATTAATCATTATCATTAAACATGAAAAATTATCAATGGAAACCATGTTTCCAAAATGGTTTTTCATCCATGTTTCAACCCTTCAGCTCATATGATCATCTTATTAAAAAAATCAAGGTGTTTCACCAAGAATTAAGTATCACCTTATTCATATTCTGCCTGTTCTTACCAATCCTTTAGACACAACTTTCCTGGGAGTATCTGACCATACCAAGACAGCACCTAGCCAGATGCACAGGTAGGGAGATTAAGGAATACAGTTCCATTCTCTTCAAGCCAAACAGGTAAACTCCAAGAACTGAAAAGCCTGACCTTACACATCAGACTGCTACTGGCAGGAGGTTTCTGACCAGTGCAACCATGATGGTAGGTCAACTTCAGCAGTTAGAAATTGTTAAATGTGAAATTACTAACATGGTGATCCAGGAAGCCAGCATAGTTTTATGGACAGCTTTATGCTGGATGGGAGAAAGGAACATACTTTCTTGAGTTAAATTTGATCTCAATTGCAGTAGCAAAAACTGTGGAATTATCATATCTGTATGTATTAGAGTAAGCACAAAAATAGCTGAAATAGGTTAAAGCTCTCAAATGTCACTATAGTACATTGCTTTTTTACTGCAATTCTGTTAGGTTTTATTTGCAATAATTTGCATGGTAGAACTATGCAGAGACCCTTATTTTACTATTACCTTTAACGTTGAAAGGCAACTATTGCCCTAAACCCCTCCTGCATACCCAGCTGAAGAAAGATTTACTCCATCTAAAGGTCATAAAATTTACTCTTCCTTCACAGTGGCATGAACAACCAAGGCAGGGAAACAACTCATTTTTGAACGATGAAGAATGGCGGTGCTAAGAGAGTACATAGTCCCTTTTAAAGTGACCTTTAAAGAAGTCTTTATCTCCTAGTCCAGACAGCTGGTCTAGACTATGTACATTGTTTGGGTGCTGAAAGCACCAGTACAACCAGGCCACACAAGGTACTTCTGGCTCACTGTTCTCCTTTCCATTACATGCCTAAAATTCGAGCAGTGCAAAAGCTCTGATCTTCACCATCAGTGCACAAAAAAAGTGGCGGTACCCCATTTTGGCTCCTCTTTCTGAGACAGGAGTACAAAAATATCTACAGACAGAAGACTACAACATATTAGTCTTTACAAGAAGTGATGCTACAGGATCTCAGTAGTACAACATCTTAGCCCCCTGGTTGTAGATGACAAATGGAAAGCACATGGACTTACTGACGATTCTTTGATTAATTTTCTTAATTCCTTGTGCCCGTGCTTCTTCGCAATACTTTCTGGATCATCTCCATATTTATTGGTTATTTTGCAAGCCTGTGTGGCCTCAGGACAACTGAGTAGAAATGCTGTAAGTTTCTTCAAGCCAAATCTGGCTGCACAGTGAAGTAGGGTAGGAAATTCTTCCAAATGGCTATCTGTATAATGGAAACAAAGTCTTAAGAAACAAAAGTTCTGCTTTTATAGAACACCTTCTTCTATAAACATCTTTTGAATATTAGTGCTGTGGAATCACGGTTATCAAGCTCCCAGCATTGAACTAACACCAAAAGAATTACTTTTTCAATTAACAGTTTTACAGTGCCTATACATATATACAAAGGAGCCTTTAGTGTGACTAAGAAATCTCATCTTTATCCTGACAGAGGGATTTTAATTCTTGAAAAGGGCAGAAAATTCTACAGCTAAGACATGCCTTTTGCTTATGCAGAATATTTTTGAGTGGGACATTTTTACAGGTTTATGATGTTATGATATTAAAAATAATTTCCAAAAATTCACAGGACTACCAGACACTTGCTTATGCCTGTAATGAAAAAACAGAGAATTTAAAGATGACTGTATTAAATAAAAGTTTTTAGGATTTATATGAAATAACATGATATTAATTTCTATCAAAAACCATTTTACATTGGAGAACTGGGACATTCCATTTATTATTTCAGCATCTTCCTGTATTTTAACTCTATGAGTGACAACGAGTTACATACAACAACAGCCAAACAAGCAACGACAAAGAAAAAGAGTTCAAGCATAAAAAATACTTCTCTCTGCATTCATACTCTACTTCCTGATTATTTGTGGTTTGCTGTGTACCAACTGGTCCATAAATCAGCATGCAGCGTATCTCTTCTCCAAGCATGCATCCAGCCTGCCCCAGGCACCATCCACTTTTTGCACCCTGAGGGTCTTTCCTACCAGTGCATAAAGGAATGCTCCCTCTAGTTTGCTTTGAGCCTGGCTCCTGCTAGGGTTCAACTGCCATCCCTTATTCATGTTATTCTCCACCACTTTCTGCCCTCCATGCAATTCCAGTGATTTACTCATTCCCATAATTTCTTGAAGGGCTCCAGTCTAGTTAATTGGGCCCTATAGAGAACCAACTCCACCACACACACTGTTCTCCCCTCAACCTTTTCCACCTTTACTGTTACTATTTTGAGACGACAGGAAAAGAGCTTCACATGATACTCAACTTTGGGGTGAGCCATGTAATTAATGCATTGCCATAATTATGTCCTGTTCTGTTCTCTATTCCTTTTATAATAATTCCTAGTATTTTATTAGCTTTTTGATCGGCTGCCTAGCAGCAAGTTGATGTTATAATAGGACCACCTTAACTAGGTGGTCTTATTCCTCATCACTAATAGCCTCAAATCCTCTCATTTTGGATGATACCATAGGACTGCTTTTTTTCACTTGCACCACTTTGGTTTTATCTGTAATGAATATCATCTGACATTTTACTGCATGGTTACTGAAGCTCTCATTCCCCACCTCCCATTAGCCTTTTTCCTTCCTACCCTGAACACTTTGTATCACCGGCAAAAAAAGATTCTTCCCAATTGCCTGCCTCCTGGTTTTGGTCAGTTATTGATTCATACCCAGTCAGTTACCGAATTAATCGGGTTTATCGACTCATAAAAAAACCTACAAGAAACTCATAAAGCCAGACTTCACATTACAGAAGACTTATTTTATTAACACTTCTATTAGTTTGTCCCATAGAGGTAACACATTAACTTGCTTCTAGGTGACAGGGTCGCCTGAGAAACTGGGTTTTGGCATCAACTCCTGGTTTGGTCACATCTTCTAGTACCAAAAAATTAAATACTGCATTGTTAGAAACCCATATATTTTACTTTAAAATTCTACTTTAGAATTTAAAATTTCTAAAATTCTCTAAAATTCTAAAATTTTCTAAAATTTTTACTTTAAAATTCTTCTTTAATATTCTACTTTAAAATTTCCTCAGAGCTCATGAAGGATGCCAGTTAGTCCTGGTAATTTCTTTGTGTTCAATCTGCCTGTTTTTGCAGTACCTTCATGGTCCCTTCAACTCCAGACAGTCTGTTTCCACATGTCTCCCATCCAGGACTACAGGTTAGGAATTTACACCGTTTTTTCTATCTTTCTCGAGTTTTATTTGTATTCCTGTCATCAGCTGTCCTACAGGTTACGCAGCACTTTTTCAGCCCATAGTGTGCTGGAAGAAGTTATGACACGTTACGGAAATCTCTTAGCTGCCAGTCTTTAACAAACTTCATAATTTTTACATTCTTCTGCATAGTGAGATTTGGCTCATTTGTGTACTCCCCTTGCCCACCCTTGTTGCTCCAGCAGAATCCTAATATGGGAGAGAGTAAAATCTCACCCCATCACTAAATATTAGGAACAAGAGCAGTTCTTGGAATAGGCAGAGCTAAGTACTAACCGAGAAAAAATGTTAGGACAATTTTGACTGCATTTTGGACAAAGAATATTCCAGCACTATCCCACTCCAATATTATTTGGACAGAAGGTAATTGAGTGGGGCTACAATTTTACCAAAAGTACCATTAACAACCCTAAACTGATTTTTAAACAAATTAATGTTGCCTGACTTTTATTTCCACCAGGCAAAGAAAAATCTAATCAAGAAACTGTAAATACACAGAACCTGTGTAAATCAAGTCACTTGCTTTAGAAGACTTGGCAGGCTGAACTTCCATCAACAAGAATATGTCTTGTAGTTTGTATTCCCTTGTATTTGCAGTGTGCTTTAAAATCCTTTGGGCTACAATAGGTAATCTTAAAACTGCATAGCAGCTAAAGTTTTTGAGACAAGCACATGCTACACAACTTCTTTACTCAATATTGCTCAACATTTTAATTAAAGTTCCACAAACTAGGTTTGATTCTGTCATCTGAAGAACTATCACTTTAAGCCCAGGGTATGCATTTGACTTCTTATTTTTGTCTAGATTTTTCTAAACACAGAAAAAATAGGATTCCCTTTAAAAAGTGTTCAAACCTGAGTTAATATTTTAAAAAAATCCACAAATCTTCAAACTGCTTTTCTTAGTACTTGCAAATTGTGCCAATTTTTTTTGCGGTCCAGCAATGCATGGAGATAGTCAATAGTAAGCACCATGTTAGGCAACACCAGAAGGTCAAATATAGTCAGTAAAAAGAGCCTTAACACAATATTAATAACATGCTGCAAATAAATTTCCAGTCATACTAATGAAACCCAAAAAAAGTTACAAATCTGAAAGGCAATCAAGTCTATATTGCCAATGGACTGGATGCTAGGATTTCCTCACCAATAGAAAAAGAAGAGTAGGTGGCATTCATAAGCCTGCTCTAGGCAGGTATATACCCGCCTAGAATGCATTTCTGCACTCTTAAAGTGACACAGGACAGAGGTGTTCCACAGTCCCTTCAACTCCTTGCACTTGAGCTGTTTCTTCTGGTCACCACTCAACTCCTCCCTAGCTGAGTTTGATATTCAGGCAGGGCTCTACGCTTATGTACTTTGAACATTACAGGAAACAACATTAACAAGTTAAATAGCCAGGCATGGAGGATGGTAAAAAGAAATGAATTTATAAATCAATTTCCCAAGACAAACTTTTTTTATATTGCTCCTTGTAATAAGCAGGGGAAAAAAAGGTTGTTGTCAGGCAGGAAAACTTTAAAAGTAACATTGGTGGTATAGTGAGATCTACATAAAACTCAAAAAAAGGAAATGAGTGGTTCAAACAGACAGTTTTAGTCTCTTCTGCTCATGAACCTGAATCCTGGTGGCATCTAGTTGTGACACAAGGCAAAAAGTCATCGTGGGGACTCACAGACGAGTGAGCTTCACTAAGTTAAGACAGTTTTCGATACTCTGATTTTCAGGCACTCAACTGGCAGCACCCTGCACTCACACAAATAGGATGCAATCTTCAAGGGCCAAACTTTCCAGCCTTGCTGATAAACCCTCCCTCAAAGACTGAGCTACTTGAGGCTGCCTCAGTACAATTGTTGTCTTGAAAAATGTGAATACAGACAGTGGAGATGGCTCCTGTTGTTTCAGCAACCTCAGCAACATTTCAGTGACCATTTCTGCATGCAGCTGTGGTACCAGTAGTCATTCTCTGCTAATAATAATTAGCTAGTAACATAAGCTAATAACTTTGCCTCCCATGCAGTGAAGGGAAAAACATACCCTTGGACTTGGCCTCTCAGAAATTCCTCCCCCAAATCCACATGTAATTATGAAATACAGTAAGGTTACTGACCTCAAAAGAGATGATTGAAGCTTCCTGATCTTTGTTTTTTGCCCTCATTCTGAAAAGAGACATCACTAACTGTTTGAATCCCTCCCAAGTCACTAGGAAAATGTGAAGAACTTCTCTCCTTCCACCAGGTTCTACAGCAGAAATCAGTGGTAACTCTGGGTACCAGTTATTTTAACTCTGTCAAAATAACAGGTAAGAAAAGCCCACTACAAGATCTATTTGTATTTGTTTTTTAAATTATTACTGTTCTTTAACTGCCAATTCTCAAAATTGAGCTGAGCTCTTAAGACAAACTAGATGTTATGCTGTAAAGAAAATTCCATCATACAATATTTAACCACTTTGAATAAAGTTTTGTATTATACACAGTAGGAAGAGGCTGTAATTATTTGAAAGCCCATGTGCTTCAGGTAGAAAATACCACTCTTGAACTTGCAAGTTTGTCACACTGAATTGGTGAAAATTGCTGGAAATTTTGTCTGCTGTGAAGCTGGAACAACTGGTCCATTTCAGCTAACTATACAGAACTAAGCAAAAATAGTAAGGGTATAGTAGGGGTAAAGTAGCTTTTACTCATCATCAGTTCTTTAATGGAGAACATTAAAAGAGAAAATATGTGGCTGTTTGACACCTACACTAAGAACTAGTTAACAGATGATCACAAGCTGGAAGGAAAGGTTAAAGGGGAAAGTCCTCAAGCGACACATTATTAAGTGCTTTAAGGTGGCTTCTTCAACTTTCAACTTACATTGAGGCCAGTGTTTGCCTTTAATTAAAGTTCTACTCAACATACACAAGGTTAAGAGTGAATTGCTGGGGGTTTTTTTTCTATATTTTGCCCTGTCATAGTTCTTTCTCTTCTCTGCAGAGAATTCTGGAAAACCTCAGCTATAAAACAGAGCATAAAATCTAATATTACTCTATGGTAGCATTGTCTTAGCCTGCGGGAATTTTCATAAAATTGCAGTAAGGAAACAGAGCAGCCTACAGTGATATTTCTGCACATCTTGTAAGACATCCTCCTTTTATTTCCCAAATTATTGAAACAGGACATGGCTGTTTTTCTTTGCAATTTAAATAGCACCTAAGATGACTTCCACAGTGCCAACACCAGTACCTTCTATCTCACCCCATTATTCTGCTAGAAGCTGAAAACACAGACCCTATTTCTTCTTTTGGGATAGGTGTTTCAACTTCAAAAAAGGAATTACAGAAATCAGGACAGAATTTGCTATGTTGCTAGCAGTTTTAGTTGACAAAAAGCGCTGTTTTCTACAAAGCAAGTTCAGGACTTTTCATAAGCATCAGTAGCTGAGTTTAATTAGAGAAATAGCAATAGATAACTTGTAAAAAAGGAAAATTAATTAATTGTGGAAAAAGAAACAGGTTTTCCTCAAGTACATGGTTATTTCTTGGAGAAGAAACAATGCAACGAAATTCCCAAATCTGAGGATTCTGAGAATCAGGGTTTTCCAAAAAGAAACATATTTCTCAAATATTTTGAAATATGAATTTGGATCTGTTAGTATGCTTTGACTGAATTCTATTACCAGAATATAAAGGAATAATGTACATACAATATACCCTGAAATCAATTCAGTATGGAATGTACAATATTTCAGACAGTATTTCCACCTTTAATTACATTCTTTCACAAGAGATGACACCACCACTAAAAATCCCAGACAAGTCTTGGCTCTGTCTGCAGTTAATGCTGTTTGTTAAACACAATATTTTCCAGTGGTTTCTATTCAGTCTGCATATAGCTCGCTCATCTGTATCAGAGTTAACCTTTTGCACCTTTGCCACCTATCTTGACTTTACCAGCCTGGACACTGACTGCTCACAAATACTGCACTGTCATACTAAAAAAATGTTGAACAGCCATTTTGGGGATGGGAATGGCGCCTTAAAAATTTCGTAAGCAAACATGCATCTCACGATATTTTGATCTAAACCACTTTTTGTACAGGAAAGCATCATACTGCATTTTAATTTCATTATATCATGTGCCTTTTGTATTTACTTTTACACTCCCAAGTTTTTAATCACACAGCTGCACACTTTGTGAGAAGTCAAACCATGCAATTCGTTATCCAATAAATTAATCATAAGTTCTTCATTCTTGGTTCATTTTGAGGTCATATCGAGATCTTTCAAGTGCAGCAATTTATCAGCTGTACCCTGATGTGAGAGAATGTTCAGAGAAAGCATCCATGTAGAACAATACAGAGAAAGGATTCACTTACCAATGTCGCATGCTGAAAGCTTGCACTCCTCTCATTCACTACTGGACATGTCTAGTGGCTGTTTGTGATGCTTTTATGGGAGCCAATGACACATGTTTATATATCTTTCAGGCAGAAGAGGGATGAGAGTCTAAGCCTCCCACATTCTGAGTGCTTCCAGCGCCGCAAACACTTTTTTTTTTTTTCATGGGGAATCTGGGCATCTAACTTTTGGCTTCTTTTTGGGCCATATATCAAACCTGTTCATTTTAAGGTCACTATTGGCTCAAGCAGTCAACTTGCTCTTGAAACACACAGGCTTTTTGGGGGCCATAGCAGGTTGGTTAGCATTATTCTCAATATTGAAAAACATCACCAGATTTAACAGTTATTAGAGAAGTGAAAAATCTTTTGCTCATCAACTAACATTTCACATTGGGAAAGACTCTGAATCTGTGTTATCCACCCCCATTCCATAGTATTCCACAGGAAAATGTCAAGGACAGGTGCCTCATTTATTTGCTCCCACTAACTTTGATATTTAAGCTCATTTTTACATTACAAGCTGAATCATGTTTATCTAATACAGAGGAGTGAATTGCAACAACAAATAATAGGAAAGGAAATGTGTTGGCAATCCCAGTAGTGCTACCTTCAAAACTTGTTTGTATTTGGCTAAGAGAAGTGGTAGGTTTACTGATTGTAGAGAGCTTATTTCTCTCTCAAAACCATAGTCCAGCTACACAAAACAGAAGTCAAGCAGCACCCTGAACACATCTTTCTCAAGTATTTTAGAAGGAAAACACGTTTTATTAAGTAATGTTTTGCCCCAAAAGTTTCTTTAAAAAGCTGAGATTCGATACACATTTGAAATAAGATCACAATGATGCTTTCAAAACACAAGCTAAATAACCACACTCTTGGTTTATTGCATACCAGTTTGAATCCCTAGTAAGTGGATAATGAATTCAACAAGGGCCCTCCATTTGGTACTAACAGCAGCTTCTGTAGATGTATGACTGAATTGTGCATATAACGTATCTACCTTATATTTTAAACTCACTGGGATGCCTTCTTTTAAAAATTAAAAGTAACAAAATTATCTTTTTTTCCAGAAGTAATGAAAACCATTAAGTGGATAGGTACTAAAAGTGACTAGAGAAGTTTAGTGCTGTTCTAAGATCAAAAGCCATCCATTCTTTTCAGATAGGGAACACTTTCAGACTTTCCTCATACTTGGAAAAAGTGCAGTTTAAACTGCATTGCACAAGAACATTTAGTAAAAAACATATAATGTACAGGCCTCTACACATGACTCTTATGGCCTGTTTTCATTGTAAATACAAATTTGCTCAGCTGAAAAGCTGTCAATTTGCAGTTAACCCAAAACTGAACAAAAATCCAGAGAAATAGAAATACAAAGTACTGAGTCACTAAGTAATGATTTACAGAATACTTTCTCCCATTTTTTCTGCTTATGTTGTATTTATTGTGGATTCTTCCATTTCACTAGAGGCTTTCAATACTTAAGGATTGTCTTATTAGCATTTTTAAGTAATAACCATAGCATCAGTAATAAAAATCAATACATAGAACAAGTGACTCACTACCTTGGTGATGGTGCTCTTTGTCACTTTGGAATGGGCTGAATTCATAAGTAGATATTTTGCTTTTCAGTAATGAAGTCAGAACATTATCTACCTTCTCTACAGAAGAAAATTTCAATGCCTGTTTAAAAGAAAGGAAAAAACCAAAAACAAATTAGTGCATTTGTTGCATATGTGTTTTTAACTTTATTCTCAGAGTGCTGGTGAATCAAATTACTCAAAACACTATTATGGCAAACTCTCTTTCAGTAAGAGAAGCACAGTTTTTGAAAACCATAGAAGACATATTTTAATACAAAAGAATCATGACAACATGATCCAACTGTACATAAACATGCATTATATCATATGAAGTTCAGACACGACTTAAAGACTTCTGGATGAAGTGTAAGGACAGGGAGATCTATGTTTTACTACAGCAGTAATTCAGGGTGAGTTTAAAGATTATAGTAGCTCTCTGTTGCCCAAAACTTTTACATTAAGATTATGGACTTGTCTAGGTGGGAAACAGCCTCAGTTTCACCAGCCAAGACATAACGTTGATAGAACAAGAAACTGATATCAACCAGATAGATCAGCTTCCTACTAAACACCCAGTCTTGAGACAAGGGAAATCCACACTGACTGCCAGATTTCTGAGTGCCTCTTTTTGGACATAAAGTCAACATCTATGCCTAACAACTTTCAAGGTAGCCATAATTAAATATTTCTTTGCCTGGTCTGACAAGAGCAGCCTGACTACAGAGATTTGAAGAGTAAGAACATTTTACACCAAGTACTACAGCTGTGTACTCCAGTCTGTGCTGAACTGGGCACCAAAAGGGGCTCAGCCACAGCAGAGAAGAGCTCAGGGAGAGTTCCTTTACTCTGCTTAGGGTCAGCAGTTCTGTGTTAAAATTTGCCTTCCCACAGCTGGACTGTTGCTGGTCAAGATGATTCTGGGATGACTAAAATGGAACATCTTCAGACATGCTTAGCATATGAATTTAAAAAGAAAGTCTGTGACTGACATGCTGAGGAGAAAATGACAGGGGGGTGTATGACAAAATGAAGTTTAATTCCCAAGGCTGTTAAAAGGGAATAAGAAAAGTAAGTATGACGTGATCAGAAAATGTTGCATGCAGAGGCAGGATATAATTTTCATCCAACTCCTACCAAGAATTAGAAGAGACATTTATGCAGGTAGGAAGCAAACAATATGATTGTCTATTTTTCCCAAATTAACCCTGGCCCTTCCAATATTGAGATATGTAAAAAACACTGCATTTCTTTTCATAATTCACTCCCTTTCTGTGCTGTCACACTACATTCTCAGTATTTTTTATTTAATAATTATGAATACATATAATAATCTTCAATAAGGAAAGCAATAAGCATTAAGAAAAGACTCCACCAAGGAAAAAAGATCTTTGAGACTTGTTCTAGAATAAAAGTCTAACCTGAGTACGAGACTTAGTGTGCAAATTTAGAAAGCATATGCAAAACCTCCCAAAATATCTATAAAACCCCCAAACTATTAACATGAATAACTACACTAAGTTTACAAGTTATTAAGAGGAGTAATATCAAAATTCAGTTAGGAAACCATACTATTCTCTCTCACTCCAAACAGGTCTTCTCAGAGAACATTACACTGCCCTAAGAGAGCTCAATCTAGGGCAGGACAAAACCATGTACCAACACAGGAACTAGCTCAGATGAGTGTATATGGCAGATCGTGTGTCATGAAGAATGATTCAAAACCATTGGTACTCACTGAAGCAACTGTCTAGTAGATATCCCATTATGCAGAGAATAAGAATTTAAGTGGGCTTCTAGACAAACTAAGCTTGAAGTAATATTTTTAATCTCCATTTGAAATGGCAGAGATACCCCCTAAACATTGTGCTCCCCATCTAAACCTCCCTGCTCAAAAGAAAATGAACAAACAAACAAAACCTTTCCCAACAATACCTGCCTCTTAACCTCTGTCCTGAAATTCCAGAGGAGCAGTTTCAGACAGTATCCATTTCAGACTGCACTGTATATCCAAGTTAAATAAGTGCTACGTAGTCTCTTTTTGGCAAGCACTCTGGGACATCTGGCCTAAAAATCTCTACTTTTTAATAGGAGTTGAGACCAAAACCCTTCCTCATCCCTTTTATTCAGCCAGAAACCTATGGAAGAAGTGCCTTAAGAGTGCACAGCTCTTACTTCATGCTCAGACAATCAAATGTACTTGGAATAAAACTGTTTTACAACCTAAGATGGAACAAGTTCTTGAACAGAGAAGAGTTTCAGGAACTTGTAGCAAAATTTCTCATACTTCAACAGGCCTTCCCTCCAATGACCAGCCTATCCATTTCTATGAATCACAAGTCAAGAACAATGCACTTCATATACAAAGTTATCAGTGCAATTTGTTTCATGTTTTCCACCTCAAGTTTTTTTTCCTCTTACTCTTAGGATGTAAAATCTGAAGGCTTAAGCAATAATTTAACAAGCTATGCTGTTAACTAAACTGTAATGGAGAGCCTTGTTGTGCTACTCTACAGCAAAAATACAAAAGGAAAAAAAAGACTAGTTAAAAAAAAAAAAAAAGACCAGCTATGTCTTCTGTCTCACATACAGGAGGGCCTCTTCCAGCACTTATGTGAGGATAACAGCCAAAACGACAGCAAAACACAACTAGAAGTAAGGCCACTCTGCACTATCCAGCTCCATATCATAAAGGGCCCCTCCTCAAGAAACAATTTGGTTTAGAGACTTTTACTTTACTGCCCATTCCTGCCCCAGAGCACTCACAGACTCAAAGTCTGCTGTGTTTATGCATTTTAACATACCCTACACAGATCTTGTAGGCCCAAGAAATCCTACCAACATTATAAAGCTGAAGCCAACAGAAGCAGAACTATATTTAAAGTTGAACTTAAAGTTCAGCACCCTGCAAGAGAACTCTGAGCCACTCAGGAGTTTGAGAAAGCTCACCTTTTATCCAAATAAAGATTTACAACAATAGAGAAAATAGGCAATAGTCCTAGTTTCCCTCTGCGTCCTTTCAGCCCCTCAGAACTAAGCTAGTGAGTTTGTAGACAATTCTTCCCATACTCTCTGAAGCACAGCCAACTATTCTCTGCTCCACTACTGGAAATCCTGCCACAAGCCTTACTGCTTGCCCTAGAACCACCTCCCCAGCTGTAGGCACTATCTCTATTCCTTCACCTCTTTCCAGAGCAACAGGACACAGCTGTGAACAGGAAAGTCCCAAATACTGACCATCACACCTGGGCTTCCAAAAGCATCCTTGAAAAAGGAGACCACCAAGTTCATATTTTGCTACTTTTGTGAATGAGTTCACCTACGTTCTTTAATAACTGCTAACCAAGCCCTGAAAATGTGTGCCACTGAAACACAGCATCCGCAGCCAGTAAATTAACATTTTCCACACGGGCTTTAGCAGTACTAACAAGGTTACATTTACATAAAGATGAACTTCTTCATTAGTTCTTACATATCAGACACTACTTTATATGCACTTCCGTATCTGGATTGCTTCTGCCAAAGAGAATGAGCTAGGTTTAAAATCAGTCAGGCATTTCTGACAGTTTTAGCCAGTGACAGAATACGGACAACTTTCATACCTAGAGGAAAATAAAGAAGCATTTTAAAATAACAGCTGTTGATGTGTCTGAGAAAGATGAAATATTAAATACAGTTTCAAATGAAGTATCTCTGGGGATCAGGTAGAGATGCACACAAAATATCACCACATAAGACATATAGCTATTTAACAAGTTTTCATAGAGAAGTTTATTTTCCAGCATCAACTGTAACTGGAATCCTGTTTAGACTATGATTAAAACATCATTTAAGATAGCAAATATCTCACAATCATAGGAATATTATTCAACCAAGGCTTGTCAAAAAGACTTCCTCAATCTCTTTAGATATTCTAAGTCACTCAAGCTAACATGAACTTAGCAGCTTCAGTAAGGATATGACCTTAGCTTCATTTTTTTTTTATTTTGAAACCCAATAAATCTATGCCAGGAAACCCCAACACTAAATAATTTAATCAATATTTCTATTTGGTAGAAACTCTGAGAGAAAAATCAATACAGCATATAAATCCAGCAGAATGCTGAAATGATTAGCTGATGTAAAATAAAACATGAAATACAAAGACGTTTAATTATGAATTATAAAAATCTTAAAATCACTCTGTACATTAGGTTACTGTAAGAACATAAACTCCCTAAGAGAGTTCCTTGAATGCAGAATTATGTGAAAGAGAGAGAACCAAAAATCATGACCTTTAGCCAACTTTCACCCTCATATATTCTCACAGCAAATCCATTCAGCATTATGATTCAGTTATACGATCCCAACTCTTCCTACTTTAACATTTCAGGTTTTGTTCCTTTCAAAACTCATGCAAAGAAACTTACTTAATTTTATTGATTTATTCAATTACATTTTAAATATTTATTTGGTTGCTTAAAATGCTTTTTAAATTCAGAAAAATTTGGAACAGAAAATTACAATCTATCAGACGTAGTGAAGATTTTTATCCAAAACCATGATCTGCAGAAATCTTAGATTATGTTTAATCTAAACCTAATGGCAATCTTTAATTGCTCTCAAAACATAGTAAAGGGGATGCAGTGGTACCATATTTTGATAGTCTCCCACTAAGACCCATGAATTAATCTGACCATCACTAAAAGGAACAGATAGCTGTAATCCTATTTTTTGGGTTTTGTCTCTCTGGGTTTTTTGGGGGACAAAGTGGAGCATTTCAAAGGAGCTGGTAAGGTTGGCAAGGCAATACAGAATATAATGTAAGCCTTTTACCAAAACACTGTGTCTTTGGTAGGAACTAATGCAGCCATTTGCTTTCACCACAGAATTTTAATAAGGAGACACTTCTCAGACTGCAAGTATTTGTGAAAATCTTGAACTTTCCCTTGAATCACAGAGTGATATTGCTTTGATCAATAATTGTTGTAAGCTTTCCTATTTTATATCAGTTTTGTTTTCCTTTGTTTTTGATTGTTACTTTGCATAGATAAATGACTGTTGCCCCAGGATACTTTTGCAAACAAGTTGATAGTCTCAAAGGTTTTAATTATCCTGGTTAAACAGAAGTTACTACTACTGCTGCTACTTGATGGGAATTCTAATTAGTATCAAGTCTACTTTGTTTTTCCTTTTGTGAACATATTTTAAAGACTAAGTTAAATTATGTTCTGTAAATTGCATCTTTATGGTGTAGCTTGTTGACATTAAATCAGGAGCTCATTTAAAAAGTTTGCAGAAAAATTTTAGCTACCTAGGTAGTTAGTGTACCTTACTCTGAGGCCCAGCAGGTACCATTAAATGAGACACATAGGTGTACTTACAGAGGAATTACCATTAGTGTACTTTGCCACAGAGTAGCCATGCTGTTGTGTGGACTGTAGAGCTTACCCAGTTAAAAACATTTTTTCGACATTAGTTTTTCAGTTACCAAAACAACAAAAATAATAGCATATAGCATTGTCACCTCATTTAAACCCTTGCTTATTATTCAGAGGAGTAAAGGTGAGGGAATGTTAAACATACTTCACAGGCATAAAGCTACAGCTCTATTTCCTGGTGTGCACAACTGCTCTGCACAGAATTATTTTTGCATTTGAATATGATTTGAATTGCATGTGCTTTAATAAATATTAGTCATGCTGGTTAAATGAAGGGTCAAACTCCTGAATAACACAAACAACTGTGGAAATATCTTGTGTGTTGTAGATATATAAGTTACCATGTTAATGATAAATTTTTAAATCATTATGGCACACTTCTTATGCACAGAGGTTTAAATGAAACCTGTTAGAGGCTTACTTAGATATACTTCAAAATACAGGCTAAAAATTGATGGATACCATAAAGAATTTAAGAACACATCTGTTCCTTGGGTTGCACTGTTTTTCTTGTGCCACAGCCTGTTTTCCTAGAACAGAAGTAACTTGTACTTGGAAGGAATCTAGCCTCATCCTTAACAGAACACTAATAATGCAATACATCATATTTTATTAATCCTTTTGTTATGAGTGTAATGCCTTAGGTGGTGGATAAGGTATATTTGTCACAGGAAAATGAGATTGTCTGCAATAGAAACACAATCTATTATTTTTGTTCTGGGTTTGCAATTACAATATAGACATTGTGCAAGGTCTGCTTGGGCTACCCACCATTCAACAAATGACACTTGAGATTCCATCCTTTCTTAATATATGCTTTCTTTTCCTGTTATTTCTTATGTGCCACTGGGAAAGAACATGCTGCAGAGCACTGCAGTCTGCTGTGCTGATCTGAAAGGCAGCTCAAAACCTGACTTTTTCTATATATACGCAAAGAATCTGCATGGCAACCAGCTAATCACATGAATGACAATTCAGCAGCTGTAAATGGACTCTACATGAACAGCAACCTACTGCTTCCCACACAAGCTATGCCAGAAAAATTTGGTTTGATGATGAATGAATAATAACCCTCTAAATATAATGTGGTTTAAGATTACTTGCTTCTATTGGTTTCAGAACATACAAAAAAAATAACACTTTAAATGGAGAGGAACTTCACTAATATTTGTTCTTATTTTCAACCTTTGGAGTGCAGCATGTTGCTCACTGGAAATATACAGTACAAAAGGATGTTTACATCACTCTCTAAACAAAAAAGAGCATGGCAAAATTGTTTTCTCTGGCCTGACTTGCTTATAATCAAACATCTCAGAGGCAGGCCTCTTCATCCCAGGCCTGCTACTGAGCCATTACAAATTACTGTGCAATCAAAAGATGGCATACTATCTCTTAGCTCATTTAGGCACTTACAGTCTATTTTTCTTTAATTAAAATTTGAGAAGTCAACTTACCTGACAAGTGAAAGCTATTGGGTCAGCCACTTTCTCTAAAATGGGTTCAATTTCCTCTAGTGCAGTATAGTATTCAATCTGTGCTGTCATCTTAATGACTCCCCCACAGTAGACATTTACATATACAGGGCCAGCAGGAAAATCTTATAAAACACAAATCAGAACACCAGCTGAAAAAATTTTACAGTCCCAGACCAGAGATCTCAGGGAATGAGTAAAATAACAGAATACCACAGAAAAACATAGAGTTGATGAACAGACTGGATTTACATTTCACAGATGATTCAGTGTAGTCAGTTTTTTATTCAGGTCTTTCGGTCTAAAATCAGAAAGCTAACAAAAGAAAATACATATCTTTAAATCTGTATAAAGCAAAGCTATTGTATTGTTTCACATTAGAAAGGAGATGAAAACAGAATGCTTAAAATTTCCAACTGCCCTTTGATAGACTGATGACCTATAATCAGCTCCCTTATGCCTACATGTTAAGGAAAATTTCATTTATCACAAATAGAGTAATTGCTATTCATCCTATGAAACATTTTTCTTAATTGCAGTCAAAGTTCTCAAAATTGTATTTGAGCTAGGCTGCAGAAATCGCAGTATAATTAATCCATTCCAGTTGTTTACCTCATAAAAGCCAGGGAGAGAGGCACTTGTAGTCTGTCACTTAAGTGTGACTCGCTCTGTGTGTGCGGCACAAGGCTACTTCAGGAGCACATTTCCCAACCCATTAGGGTTTGTTGTGCCAGGCATTCTGCTGGACCATACCAGCACAGTCTTCTCAAAATACTAACTCTGCCCACAAAACAGTGAAAAAAGGGGCAATTTTGAAAATGGAGAAGAGGAATAGGGCCAGAGAAACTAGATTAATAGCACATCACATTAAATTACTTAAATGGAAACTGCCCAAATGTGGGCTTTAAAAAAAAAAAAAAAACCAAAACCAAAAAACCAACAAAACACAGTATTTCTTCTACAACATCAGATCAGATGGATGTAAAACAGGATACTTCCAAATTTCCACTTTTCCAGATTTTAAAGCAGAATAAACATCAAACACAAATGATATATGAAACATAATTAAACTTGACTACGGCCAATGTTTTCGTATTTCATTTACTTTTCACATTTTATTTCTTCACTGACTACAGAAACCTTTTTGTGATCAACAGTGCTCTCACAAAAAAAAATTTGGAAGACTCTTTCAAGATCTGTGCATGACGAGTGCAGCTTTTGCTCTCTGAAATCCAGTTACAGATGGAAGTTCCCTGTTTTTGACGTACTTTCCAGGCAGGTTTCTAAAAAACAAACTCTCTGCACCATCACAATGATAAAGAACTCTCAGCCCATATGTGGCCATTGTCTCAGGACAGTGTTCAGGATGAAAATCACAGAATCAATCAGGTGGGAAAAGACCTCCGAGATCGCTGAGCTCAACTTCTGACCGGCCACCAACCTGTCAACAAGACCATGGCACATGTGCCACATACAGTCATTTCTCAAACACCTTCAGAGATGTGACTCCTCCACCTCCTGGGGCAGCCTGTTTCAATATTTAACAAACATTTCTGTGAAGAAATTCCTCCTGACCTCCAACCTGAACCTCTTCTGGCACAGCTTGAGGCCATGTCCTCTTGCCCTGTCACTGATTGCCTGGGAGAAGAGATCAAATCCTGCCTGGCACAGCCTGCATTCAGGTAGGTTGTAGAGAGTCATCAGCCTTTTCTCCAGGCTGAACAATGCTAGCTCCTTCAGCCACCCCTCATGTGAGTTACACTCTAGACTCTTCCCCAGCCCCAATGTCCTTCTCTGGACACAATCCAGCACTTCAGTGTCTTTCTTAAAGCCCAGAAGTGGACATAGCACTCAACTGCTGCATTCTCACCAGTGCCGAGTCACAGAAATCATCAGGTCACAGAATTACCAAAACATAGCTCCAAGAAGCCACAGTGGAAAATTGTAGCCTATTTTCGTAGTATTTCCTCTTATCTAAGGTTGTATTGCAATCATTTTATAATAAAATATTATGTGAGTTCCTCTGGCAATTCACAGCATGCAGCCCAATAGCAAACTATACTCTGAATACATAGGTGAGAAATGTTTTAATTCTTAACTCACATTGTGAACAGGGATAGGTGCGCTTGTTAAATCTACACAGATCTTCTAAGAGAAACTGTTAAATAGTTGAAACTGTTATCAACTAGTTATGGATGGAGCAATAGAAAAAAACATTAAGAACCAGCAAAGATGAATATAGATAAATGACATGAATGTGAACAGAGAAAAGAAACTATTTCCTGCATCAGTAAGAATTATGGCAAGGAGAATAACCAGATTTACTGCATTAAATATAAAATGAGACATTTAGTAACTGAGTAATAAGAAAAGAATATTAGGTTTGCATTTTATGGCAGTAATTTTGGAGAATGTTAATCTGTAACTAATCAATGACATTTTAAGACTGCCACCTGCCATTTAAATGCAGAAAACCAATCTAATACAACCTAGGTTCCTATCAATCACAAGGCCTTGCTTCTCTGCATTATTAAAAGTTATGTGTGCAAAATTCATGTATAGGAAACACCCACAAAATAGCAGAAAGAGAAACTACTTATCAGAAAAAGTGAAGGGAACTGAAACTTTTTAGTTTTTCTTCAAGGTAAAGCATATTTTTCTTACCTAGGGCTTTCACATATTTGACCTTCTTGTTCCAAGAGGCTGTCTGCATTCTAATTTGTTGATTATCTGTTATGAATTCAATTTCTAGAGTTTCTTCATCTATTTCCTCTTTCAACAGAATGAATATTTCACCAGGGTTCTACAAAATTAAAATGTGTTCCCATTAGTCCTTCAGAAAATTATATTGGAAATGTAACATTATATTGAAAGTACTTTCCTTTACCAACAGCTTCATGCAAAAAAATCGTACTACCAAAATATGATGGTATCTCATTGCTTCCTTTAGTATTTCACTTACACAAAAGACACAAGTAATGTAGGATTTTAAACTCAGCTTACATAAGAATATTTTAAAACAGTATTTTAAATACATGTGTAGGTGAATTGTTACATTTCCTAAAGCCCCTCTACTTTATAGTCTAGAAGAATATCCATCCTAAAATACTAAAATAAAATACCTAAATATTTTATAGTACTAGTTACCAGTACCATACTAGTAAAGTACTACACTAGTACTTTATAGTACTAGTATAGTAAACTGCTATAGTTTACTTTTCAGTAAAATACTAACATCAAATGCCTAAAACACTTTAGACCCACTTAACCTCTTACAGTAAGGTGACATTAGACAGAAGCAGCAGGTGATGTGAGACAACAGCCCTAGAACTGTACTGATCTCAACAATGAAATAATTCATGTAAGTCATCTTTACAAGAGAGACAGCAAATAAAATCTGTGATATTCTGTGTGCTGCAACCTCCACACTTGACCATGGCCACTCACTTATATGAAGGAATGCAGTGCTGGATCTTTTACTTCCTCTGTTTATGCTGTCACATTTCTCACAGCCACTCTGATTAAAAACGCATATGAATATTTATGTCCACTGCATATGCATGCAGATATGTACATATGAATATTTCTGATTTAATTTAAACTCAAACTAGGTCCGTGCTGACGCAAGCCCTGTGTAATTCATGGTACGGGCACATATGCATGTATACATTCACCCATCCCGGATTCTTGCCAGGACAAATTCCACATTTCTCGAGAAGTGCCTGATTATTTGCTCCCTCTGAAGTACAAGGCCCACATGACAGTAATACTTCAACTCAAGCTGCTAAATAACTCAAATAGAGCTGTCTCCAAACTACTTTACTCCCAAATCTTTTGACTGCAGTGTGGAAGCAACACAAAGACAAAATAAATCCCACTGCAGTCTTGGTGCACTCTCATTTTGGTCCTTTGACAATTCTGGAAACAAATAGCAGACATAGTATGAATGAGATTGCAGCAGCAGGAGGAGAAAAACAATGACTGTTATCCCAAAGATGTCATCATCCAGAAGTCTTACCTCACACGATACTCTTCTCGGAAGCACCAATATCAACTGCTCGTTACTTTCTAATCTTTCAGAAAGCACCTCTGTTTTAAAAGTGAGGTCTGTTTCCTCTGATGCTCTCTTGACATCTGACAAGTTAATATCAGAGATAGTCTGGTGATCTGAAATAAATAATGCGAAATGGGAACATTGTTAATAATCCTAAACCAACAAAACATGGCAATGATGTGGTTTCCAATGTATTACTCATATAGGATTTGGAATCACATTAAGGACAGCACATGAAAGCCTGGCAAAATTCCCTTAATGTAAATGTGATGAGCTGTCCTCCTTTGATAAAGAGCTTGACTCTGAAGTTTTGATCCTGCAGCCTTGATTTACATGAACAGGCTCTGCAGATATGCTTTGTCTTCCTAAAACAAAAAGGAACATAGCCTTTAGAGCGAAATCATTGTGAACAGCAAAGCCAGCGAGATCAGGCAGTTCTGTCATCTCAGAAATCCCATACACTAGGATAAAACAGGATTTTTACCACTCTTCCTTTGTAAATAGGCACATGCTGGGCAGGGATACCTGCAACATGGTACTATGACAGTAGACACAGATTTCTTTGACACAGATTCCATGGTCTTTGCCTGACTTAATGAACAAAAGGATGGGTGGAAGCCACATATTCTTTAAATAGGATAATCTGTGTTTGGAAATGCTATGCCAGTTATACAGGTAGCTTGCAATCAGTTTCTTTTCTGTTTCACTGTACCAGAAAAGGCCCAAGAGCCTTTAGAGAATACAGTGAATCCTTACATACATTGCAGAATTTTAATAATGAAAATGAACTGACAACTAACTGCATCTGCAGAGCTCTGACTAAGCCTCTGTTTTAGCAAAGGTATCCTTTACCTGCTATGTCTCAGCTGTATCATTCCTCCTCCTTTCCAGACACTCTATTACCCTGTGTGAAACACTCCCGCCACCCATCTCAAAGGACTGCAGCAGCTCTTCATCACGGAGGATTAGTCAGTATACTGCAGTCACCTGGTTAGGTTATTGATATCATTTCATGCAGCCCAGTGTTTAAAAATCTACACTGGCTGGAGGAACAATATCCTGAGAGACATCTACACTATCTTGTATTGCTGTAAATTATGAAAGACTCACAGTCAATTACATTCAAGGATACAAAGAACTTTTAAGGTACATCTTTTCCTCTTAAATGGATATAGAATATTAAAATAAATTAGTCGTGGGCAGAATACAGAACAGTAGCAATTTGGCTTTGCTCAAAGAAGTATCACAGCCATTTTACATTTCTCTGAAAAGGTGCCCAAGTGACTGAGGTACACAAACCATACTGTGCTCCTAAGTGGAGCACCGTCAATGTCAGTACTGGCAATCTACAACTGGTTTTCGCACTTCTTGCTTGCCTTTACTTCCCCCATATGCACCAGTTCATCTGACACAGAACGCTTCACTGCCTTGCTTAAGGCATAGATTTAATAAACTACCACTATAATAAATGTGCCTGCTAAATGCAGCTATGCCATGGCATCCTACTGTAGAATCTTTTTTATCCAGGGATACGCTTTAATTGTGAAGGGAGGGAGGAAAATCAAATGTCCATGGTTCCTTAAAGAAGCTGAAGTTTCCTTGAACATCTAATCTAAGTTGAGTGGGTCCAATGACCATCACCAGCTAGTAAAATCTGCCCATCCTACTCCTGCTTATATTCTCATGCCTTTAAGGCAAAATAATTCTGAATTAAAGCTGTGAATTCAGTGTAGATTGTTAAAATTACACTGAACCTACATGTAGGTGTACTTCAGTAAACTAGCATTAATTCCATTTGCTTTAATTTACTTTAAAAATTAAATAGGCTACACTGAACAAAGGCTATTCTGTTTCTGAGTGAGAACCCACTCATAGTTCAGTGCAGTTTAACTAATCCAGCTCAAAATATAAGCGCAATAATTTCTCTGATTATCACTGTGAAGACTAAACTTTATTTAGCACTGCCCTTCAGAAAAATGAAGGCCTGAACTCTTGCTGAGGAAAACAGTTATGATACTTTACAGCAGCCTTACAGTACCTAAACAGGGCTTCCAAGAAACATGGAGAGGGACTTCTTACAAGGGCATGTAGGGACAGGACAAAGGGGAATGGCTTCTAACTCAAAGAGGACGGGTTTAGATTAGATATATTCAGAATAAATGCCTTACAGTAAGGGTGGTGAGACACCAATACAGGCTGTCCAGAGCAGTTGTGGATGCCCCAGACCCGGTAGTATTCAAGGCCAGGTTGGATGGGCTTTGAGCAACCCGGTCTGGTGAAAGGTGTCAATATTTATGGCCAGGGGATTGGAACTAATTGGTCTTTAACATCCTGTCCAACCCAAACCTTCCTATGATCCTGTGATTATGTACACCTACAGCATATATTTTGGGAATGCATTCACATTTAAACTTACTCATAAATCTTACACTTACACAGAATTCATTTCAGAAGATAACTTACATGAGACACATGCTGCTTCTGATTTTTTTTCCACTACTTTAGGCAAAGGAGTCTCAGAAAAAAGAAACATTCCGTTCTCAGATTGACAAAATGAAAGGAATGAATAACAGCTCTGGAAGACACTGGATTCTCAGATGTCAGCCATCTGTCAGTGATTGTTCTTCAAGGATCACATAGATGCATTCTAATCTATGTAAAGTTCATGACAACTTTATTTCTACAGTCTGCACTCTACTTGTCAAAGACGATAGTAGTCACTTTCACCTTTTAATGCCAATAATTCATCTACTGAGAACATTCATCCTATTGCTAACAAGTTGGTTTAAATTAGGATAACTTTTTTCCCCATTAATGATTGCATTTTAATATTTTTATTATGCCTAGTAACATCTAAATGCAATATCAGGACTTCAACCCAGTCACTACTGTGATAGCACAGCTATCCCAATAATAGACAGTTAAGAAATTGGGCTCTTATACCAAAGACTTGGATATTTAACTGCATTAAGATTCCCCTGCTGACTTGAAAACAGCTATCAGCCTATTAGCAAAAAACCATCAAGCAAGACCTCTTTCAGTAAGTGTAAGGTCTACCTGACAATCAGTGAACCATGTACAACAGTCCAAGAACCACAGGGATCTATATTATCACTGCAATACAGGCACCAAAGTTCAAAGCCACCATCTCCAGCCCTCAAATTCCTACAAGCAGTTGCACATAATCTGTCCTAAAATGTGGAGCATGAAACAACCACATGAAATGTTATTTTTCAACGCTGAACAAGAAACACACCAGACATTAAGCAAGCCTCAGCTTGTTGGCATTAACTGAAACAAAGTAGCTTATAAAGGTATTAATACAACAATAACGAGACTGTAGTAACACAAATGGAGAAATTATAGACAATATTTGTTTTATGTAGGCAGAAGGTGCTGCCAGATGTTCAAGTCTTTTGAACATTTAAATTTTAGACATCTTCATTATTTTTCCTCATTACACTCTTGGTTTTAACCTGAAAGCAGTGGCTAAGGAGTTCCATCAATTCCTAAGGCTTTCAGAAAAATTCAGAACTTACAATTGAGGGCGAAGACTATCTTAAAAGAAACATAAAAGGAACATCATTATTATGCTGGACTATGTAAGAAAGAGGATTTATTAAAGGGTATTTGTTGCTTGGTGAATGTGTTATTTTAATGTTTTATATAATGGTGACCTATTGGTGAGCTTTTTAAAATGTAGCAGTAACAATTAAAATAATTGATGAATAAAACCAGACCCTTTCTTGCAGGATCAAAGTATAAGAAATTATTAACTATATCCAATGATGCATAGACAACACTATGAGCCAGAAGCTAAAAAGAAAGGAAAAATCTATTACAATTTTCCCTTGAGTAATCAGGACAGTACTACTGGGAATTATCATCTATTATAGAGGATAATGCTTAATTTCCATCAGATTACTTTTGTTGGCTTACTTTTGACAAATATCTGCTGCTGATGGCCACATTGAAAGAATTGACCTTAAATTTATGTTCATTTTAAATACTAAAATACAACACACATTTACTGTAACTTAATTGAAGACAGTGCTGATATTTTCAATCTCACTTCAGTGCTCTTCCCTAATTCATGTAACTTCAATATATCAACTTGGTATATTTTACATAAGACCCTTTGGAGCACATTATTGCCCTCAATTTAACATTTTGAACTAAATTCATGGCATGACTTAGAAAGTGTAGTCCTTTACAGAAACTGAGAAATTTTCATAATGCATCTCAAGTCTCCTGTGTATTCAACAACTAGTGCTTCACTACAGCATCTAAGCAACTCTCCTGCCATATCTAACTTACCCCTCACCCTCAAACTCTAATGTTCCAAATACACTCCTTAGTTATCCTTACTGCAGCCTACATGAGAATTAGAAGTGTTGTCTGTCTTTGATTACTTGGGAGTTGCTACAAGTTTTGAGTCAACAATGTATGTGACAGATTTAGGGCATTAAAAATAGAAGAAAACAAACTTATGAAAAATTTATATGTTTTCTAAGGCTACCTGTGAAATGAGTCTCTCAGTCAAAATTAGGCTGGTTTCACAAAAGCAAAATGCCTGCTAGCTTTACAAATTTCAGTTCTTCCTCAAGGTTTGCCAAAGCAACGCCAGCTGAAGAACTGAAACTGCAGTACAAAAGAGGTCTCCAATTAGCCCTAGATCATACATCATACAAGAGAAAGAGAAATATGGATAAATCAAGTTAGGCAGATGTCAAGGAATGGCAAGGTAATCTAGCACATGTGGCCACCTTGCAACCTGAAAGAAAAGTTGGGGGGCTCCAGTGTCAAAGATTTAAAAAAAAAAAAAAAAGAGGATTACAGCAGATCCTTTAAGTGCAGGAGACATCCTGTGTAATATGGCAGGTGCACTATCCAGCACAATGTGAGATACAGGCAGAGGTGGTGCCACTGGGTTCTGTGAGGTATAACTGAAAAGGTTCCCAGGTATAAGTGACTTCCTTGCAATTCAGAAGCCCCAAGTCAAATGGTTCTATGACTGCTGAGCAGGAGTATGGATTAAAGAAGAACCATACAGGAAAAAAAAAACCAAAGTAACCTCCTGTAATGTGGGGGGAAAATCAGGAAAAAAAAAAAGACATATGCACATCATGTTCTTCTTGCAATCCACCATAAGTTTATCATATATATTTATGAAAGATAATCCTGTAAGAGTGTGGGTATCTGTAAATGCTGTATGAGCTCAGCAGAGAGTGCAGCAGAGTGGGATTGAAAGGGAGCCTCTAACTGCATGAATTGCTCTATAAATTACCTGAGAAAGGCTGTGAGAAACAGGGAGCCAGAAAACTGGGCTTCTTTCAATGGGACTATGTTCCTTGCATGAACATGGGATTTACTCATTTTTACCATAAGCCCTCTCTAAGATATTATTTCAAAGCAAATCCCCTTTTCTGCTCTGCTGAAGTTTTCTTTCACAATGGTGAGAGAAGGCTTAGGAATGAAAAGGTTTCCAAAAATCACAGAAAATTATTAATACATACTCAAACACAAAAACATCTGACTTCAGTCTTAATTTCTTTCATGTGTTGTCTATGATCAATAAATTCCAAACCAGGATAAACACATTTATTAGTGAACAAGCTTTAAATAATTTTTCTCTCTATGCTGAACCAACTATCTTTTGCAAGTACACTGACAGTTATTTTTGTTTTTCTCAAAAGCATTCTCAGCCCCAGCTTCTCCTGCATGGTTGAGTTGTTCTGTCAAAAACAGTAGCTTTCCTGTAAGTTGGCCTATTTTGCCCGCCTCTCCAAAATAATATTTCTATTACTTTATTTATGGTGTACAACTTTTCTTGCAAATAAGTATCAAACTGACAGCTCCTTTAAAAGCTATCAAGAACAGTTTTTCCTTTCCTGAATATTATATATAAGTTGGTGTTTATGTCATCATAGCAACCAATGGTGCTGTAATTTTCATTAACATCTATTTCTCTCTCACAATAGCAATCCCTGAAACCCCCCACATCTATTCTTTGCTGAGTTACTATACACATGTAAGCAAAGATTGATTTGCTATGGAGGTACATGTTCACCTGTTCTTTTATATCAGGTATGTTCTTGTACACAACAATTTATCACTCTGATACAACTGCAGCCTAATGGAGTCATCATGAATGCATCTAAAAAGAATATGAAAGCCTTATTATATGTAGCCTTTCTGGTTCTGATAGTAAAACCAAAAGATCCTGCCTTCAAATAATCCCCCAAACCGCAAAAGGCTATTTACCATGAGTTTATCTTTAAGAATTAACTCGCATGAAAACGTAGGCATTTCTTTTCACGTATACTTTCATATGATTGCCTCTGACTATAGAGTTACAATCTAAAGTCCTAACAATGATCTGGTTCTAAGTGGTCTGTGATTTGGAAGAAATGCTTGATTTTGTCTGTGCTTTAGCTAGGACGGATAAATTTAGATCCTTTTTGGGACTGATTTTATCTTTTACTGCATATTAATTCATGCTATGATTTTTTTCAGCAATGAAATCCATGACTTTCAGCTTCACCGGTGGCACTAGGAACACGATTACTCTGATGAGTTTGACACATAACAAATCTGTCCCAAAAAGTTTCTATTAGGCATACTAATTAGTTTGGAAATAATAACTACCTCCCTGAGGTCATTTGGGTGCTGAGCAGAGCTGTTGATGGAGCCCAAGTCTGTTATTTTCAGTTTCTGGAGTCTGCCCCTCTGTGTGTACTAGAAGTCCTCAGTTATTGAAGCCTAATGTTTTATTAGGGAGTCCTTCCATCCACTTTAGAGTTACTGGAGTTCTACCACAGTAAGAACACTTGGGTAGTTTTGTTCCATTTCTCCATGCTATCAGCAGACACACCTCTCACTCTCCGTTTCAGTGAAGGATTTCACAGCACTAAACATTGCTCAAAATGAGATGTTCTGCTGCAACTGAGGCTATTCTCCTGCTACTGACTCAAAGTACCACTGAAGACAAAAGCATAGCAGATAGCATCCAGGGTTGTAAAACCTCCAAAATTTGTTAGTCTGATAAAATCCCCCTGCAAATTCCTTATTATTGCAAAGGGGGCAGCTGCAGCTGCCTAGTGGCTCCTTTATCTCTAAACTCCAATTAAAGCCTCTCAGAATTGGCCTGGCTCACACCGCACTCTGTGCTTGGACACCGAAGTGGCACACTACTACATTTAGAAAACCACATATTAAAGGACATAGATGGAGAGGAGTGTCTGAGAATCAAAACATACTTCAGGGAGGCACAACATTCAAGCTGAAAAGGGGTTTAAGTTTTTACAGGTATCACCTTCAAGGAATGAGGGAATTCCTCAAAGACTGAGTAGCCAAACTTTCCCCTCTTGGCCATGTTTGAAGCTATTCTCTTTATGAAGATTATTCTTTAAAGTCATCAAAAAAGGACATGGACGGAAGGTCATGAAGTTTAACACAACTGAAGTCCTTTAATAGCTGCATTGGAAGTGGCTGGGGGGAGAGGCACAGGTAGCAGGCATTCTCGGCCTTCACCCTGCTCAGATACATCAATAATATCAAAATGTGAACTGACACAAGACAATATACTCTATGTTACAGCACCCCTTAAATCAATCTGATAACAGAAACTAGCTTGGACTGCAGCAGGTCATTTACCAAAGAGGGTGTCTTAGCCTCAGGATGACAGCAGAGCTTCAATACCTGCAGAGGGCTCTTATCAATGTCTGGATTAAATTTATGATGCTGTTCTTGATCTGTACAGCTCTAAATTACATGGGATTTGTCTGTCTAAGAGACCACATGATTCCTGTGCCATGCTGCCACAGCTGCTGTCAGCAGAAAGACTCACACCAGACATGTTTGGTATTAAAGGAGGGGAAAAAAAAAGCTGTCAGCAGGACTGACTCACTGGGGACAGGCTGCTTTGCAATTTACTCCCACCTTTAGTTTGAAATAGCTAAATCTACTGACCCCTCAAGTGGGCTAAAAGGTACACTGCTTTCCTAGGAACACAATCAAGGGTGGTATTTTTAGACATATCTGAAAACCATGCTTGTTTTCTAACTCCTGATTATTTCCCTTTTGTTAGAGTTATGAATCGGAGGGTAAACTGAGGTCTTCATCTTTTAAGACAACGTTCTTTAATCTAACAGAATAGACACATTTTATTAAAATGGGACTTTAGATAGCATTATAGGAAAAGAATAGCATAGCAGAGGTACTCTTAGAGCTCTTTATCCGCAGAGGGGATGTCATTTGTTTTGTTAAAAAATGCTGGCCTTTCTTCAGTTTAGCTTGGTAAAGGATATAGACACACATGTATGCACATACATCTTACCTTGATGAGACCACTGAGCAGGCCCAAAACGTCTGCTGTTAAAGTTCATAGGCAGACAGCTATCACCTTTTAAAGTTACCTTTTGTGCTCCACTTGCCCATCCCAATTGCTTCAGTTAATTAGTGCTAGGATAAAAGCTTCATAATGTTAAAGACAAAGCTGTTTCACAGAAGGAGAGGAGCCTTTTCAGAAGCTGAGTATCACCTAATAGGTACCTAAATCTGAGTTTAGCTCTGTTTTGCAGTTCCACAATAATGCATTCATATTTTATATTGTGGTGACAAGGCTGTATACCCAGATCCTAGTACAACTGCTTCATTTTTCTACATTAGTACAAATTATAAATAATGATTCTTTGGGGAACAGAAAATTTCCTGAGGAACCACAAGGGATAGTCTCAAAATACAGCTCCATAGTAATTATAACAAGTCCTCTTTTCTTACACAGAAACCAAAAATAAAGAAAACACATAAAAACATTTGTGAGTGGCTGAAGGGCTGATTTATTCTGTTATCACCTACAGGACAGAGTCCTCATATATTCATATTATGGTCACTAGCATTCCACAACTGGATCTTGTCCCTCACTCAGCAGCAAATCAATTGTTTTCACATCTGCTTGTAGCTCATATTTCTCCAAAGGATTTCAGTGATCATATTGTTTTTCCATTTTCCAATGTACTGTCTGACCTTTTCCCTCAAGGCCTTGCACAATTCACTTTAGTCAATCACTTCTTATTGATTGTTAGTGCCTGCTCATTCCCTGTCTTTGTTTTAATGAGTATAGGAGTATTTTTTTAGTGATCTTGTTTTTAATATGTCCTGTCATCCACTCACTGTTCTTTCCACCCTTGCTGCTTTAAATTGCTCATTTAGATTTATACTTCTGTTCAACTTTCATTCCAGTTCAAGCTAAAATTCCATCTTCTTCCAGCTTATCCTTTCTTTTGTATGATGCTTGTAAATACAAAACAAACTTCAGCTTTCAGCAAGCCACTACCCACTTCAGCCCTCACCTAAAGTGCCACCCTTTTGGGAATTTATATGGTTCTGACAAAAACCCTTTCTTGGTTTATTTCTCCTGACACTTCTGTTCTGTGTCTTTTATACAATTTAGCACTGCATACACTTGCTTCCTATTAGGAAGAAGCATAGAGAAGAGACAGTCCCTGGAAACACTTTTTCACAATTCTTCCAAAGTCAAACCCTGTCTGTTTACATGAAGATTCACTTACATTCTGGAGGGCACAAATACTGGCTAATTCGCAGCTGTCGTCTTATCCTTCTTGGCTTTGTAAAGACTGATGCACTGAATCACAGAAATTCCAATCATTTCACTTCTTTGGCTGCTTTTCCCTCCAAAGCTCTGCAGTGGTATCAGGTAACTGTTCCCTATTGCATCACTACAGAAGGAATGCTGACCACACATTTTCTTACACTTGTTTGGGAGTCAGCCATAACCTCACATAAAGGATACCATTACTGGGAATCCCTCATTTCTAACTGGCTCTTTCACTCATCACAACAATGGATGATCCCTTTGGTCCTCTTAGCAGTAACTAGACATCATTAACCAGCAAAGGCTGCTGATGATCAGTGCTTTCAGGATGACTGCCAAAAGCTGACTGAGAATGGCTATTCAGGAAATTTCTGCAAAGATTTCAAGTGAAACTTTTGCTTTTAATGCAAGACTTTCTTTGATGGAAAATCCCCAAATCACTCTATTTCAGTATCAACCATTCAGTTGACAGTAAACTTGGACTTAAAGCTGCTCTTCAAGCAGCCATAAGAAAACAGAAGTAGCTTTGAGGACATCTCCTCAGTCCTTTCTTTTCTCGGGTGTGGGGCTGACATTTGGTGAATCTTAGATCCGGCACCAAGCCTGAATTTCCCAAAGAAAAACAGTTTGCCTTCCTAGAAAACAGTTCTGTAAGAATTTCATGTTCTCAGAAAAAGATTAATAAAAGTTTTATAAACATCACATGTTCTCAAAATAACAAGTACTGTTTTTCACTTTAGTTTGTTCTTTTCTTGTGTGTGTTTTCAAAACATACTCTATATCATTTAACCAATCAAGTAACTGTTAACAAAAAACCCTATAAAAATAAATTATTAAAATAAACACCTTCTAATTCTTTAGAATTTCAGAGTCCTTCTCCTCATTCTATAATAAATAACAACACTCAGGACCCTGTTTTCTCTAACCATTCTCTATTTTACTGTCTCATTTTTTTGGATCTAACAGTGATGAATGAGAGAAATGGTGGGGTCAACTTATTTGGCACCTGGATGATGAGGCAGAAAGCCTTCTTTATACCAACACACTTCTTCAGTGCACTGACCCATGGCACATTCAACACAGGACCAAAAGAGACATCCATAGAAACCTTGACAATAGCTCTCTAGGGATAAACCAGCGCAGCTTTGCAGCAGCTTTCTGCTTGAGATCACACCATTACACCCAAGATGCCAAGAGACTCACAAAGAGACCCTTATCAGAATATGGAAGGGGGTTGAGTAGGAAAGAGAGCCACTAACCTCACAGTCCAGCAGCACAGAACTGCTATGCCAGGAATTCTGGAATTATTTACTTGGCCCTTTCCATAGGTAAGCATGCTGGTGCTATTAAGCCAATTACTTTGCATCAGTGGCAACCCAGAAATAAAATTCTCTAAGTAAAAACTGAGGACAGAAAACATGCTATGTAGATCTTTACTAAAAGCAAGTTAACATTTTGTTAACCTGTAATTCCCACTAAAACTCTTTATAAACTTTCACAGCTACAAATAAACCAAAATGGCAAATGTCAACAGGGGCTGAAGCTGTGATGCACATCTTCTGCCAGCCACCGGCTGTCAGTGAATGATGCTGCAAATGTGATGAGAGTAGGACTGATGTAAATGAAATTTTAAATCAGCTCTTTCTTACAAGCAAAACTCCTCACGCTGGAAACAGGAAAAAGAAGACATGTCTTCCTTTTTTTCTACACTGAAATCACAGTAAAAAAACCCAACCCTGTTGTATCTCCTCCCCTTTTCACACCTCACAAGATTGTGTGGTTATTGGTGTGGGAGTGGATATCTGAGGACAAGGCATGTTGCTCTACACAACTGTATGCTATGGTAGGGATGGTTTATTGCCTTTCATGTCTAACAAGATGTAAGAGAATGAATTTAATTTTCTGAAAAGTACTGGCTTTATTCTCTGAAATGCAAGAGGAACTCAACTCACCATCTGCAACAACTGCGTCATAGATGTAAGACGCAGAGTCTCCAGGATTTTCATCCCATGGTTCACCTAGGAAAAGAACAAGAAGTAAGAAAGAATATAATACCATCACCTGATTTTCACCTTTTTTTAGATAAAAACCTATATGTATTTTAAATGTAAGATAAAGCTATTTAAAGCTATTATTCTGCAGATAGGAAAAAAAAATCATAGAACAAATCCAAGGGCTAGTACAGAGGAACAAGCCTAGAGAGATCTTTAGATGCAACTGCATTTATCCCTTTTCAGTAAGTGTCCCTTTGACTGATTTTTTTTTTTTTTCCAATTTACCAGCGCTGGTGAGAAATGTGTACTTGAGGAAGATGTTTGCCTAAAAGTCAATACAGTAAACAATGGCAGAGGAGTTGGGAGTAAGGAAAGAGAATAGAATAATGTGCATTAAAATGAGAAACTGAAATGGATACAGACATTTCAGTTTTGAATACAAGACAACTGTTCAGTGCTCTGTTTGATAATACAATAGGTTTTGTTACAGACAGTAAGACAGAATCAGAGTGGTTTGGGTTGGAAAACAGCCTGAAGAACATTTTAGCTCCAATCCCTTAGCCATAGGCAGAGACACTGTCCACGACTAGATTGCTCAAGCCTCATGCCACCTGACCTTGAACACTTCCTGAACACTTCCAGGAATGAGGCATCCACAGCTTCTCTAAGCAATCCACTCCAGTGCCTCACAATCCTTATTGTAAGGTATTTCTTCCTTGCATCAAATTTAAGCCTACCCTCCTCCAGTTCAAAGCCATTCTCCCTTGTCCTATCCACAGAACCTTCTATGCTCTGGGGTGAACAACACCAGCTTTTTCAGCCTGTCAGCAGGAGAGGTGCTCCAGTACACTGAGCATCTTCATGACCTCCTCTGGACTTGCTCAAGCAGGTCCATGTTGTTCATATGTTGGGAGCTTCCAGAGCTGGATGCAGCACTGCAGGTGGGGTCTCACCAGAGCAGAGGGGCAGAATCCCCTCCCTCCCATCCTGCTTTGGATGCAGCCCAGGATGCGGTTGGCTTTCTGGTCTGTAGGCACACGTGTTGATCTTCTCATCAACCAGCACTTATAAGTCCTCAGGACTGCATTCAATTCATTCTCCATCCAGACTGCATTTGTGCTTAGGATTGCCCTGACATGTGCAGGACCTTGCACTTGGCCTTGCTGGTTTGGGTGGGCTTGCTTCTCAAGGCTGTCAAGGTCCCTCCAAACGGCATCCTTTCCCTCCAGCATGTTGACAGCACCACACAGCTTGGTGTCAGCAGCAAATTTGCTAAGGGTGCACTCAATGCCACAAAAAAAGATGTTAAACAGCATCCAACACAGAATCACTGAATGGGTCTGGTTGGAAGGGACCATTGTGGCTCATCCAGTCCAAACCTCCCTGCTCAAGCAGGGTCATTCTGAAACACATGGCACAAGGTTGCGTCCAGACAGCTCTTGAACATCTCCAGTGAGAGAGACTCCACAACCTTTCTGGCAATCTGTTCCAGTGTTCAGTCACCCACGTAGTGAAGCAGTTGTTCCTCACATTTAGGTGGAATATCAGTTTCTGCTCATTGCTTCTTGTCCAACTGCTTGGCATCACTGAGCCTGCCTCCATCCCCTTGACACTCTCCCTTCAGATACTGATTGACATCAGTGAGGTCCCTTCACAGGGGACCTGTCTCTCTGTCAGGCCCAACTCTCTCAGCCTGTGCCCCATAAGGTACTGTATTAACATTTTCAGGACCAAGTTCTGACTCACACCCTTTTAAGTACACCAAGACCCCACCAACAGCAAAATCTGATTCTATTTTTCTACTATGAACTTAAATAGTTGTTATACTTCACTTTTTCAGGGATAAGTGACAATTTCCTTAGTCTGGACTGCAAAACAACCCTTATTTTATCCCATTTCCAAGAAGATGGCATTAATCTAACAGAAGTAACATTATGGTGAAATTACAACTAGCAATTTAGCTATAACAACAGTTGTGTGCAAAAAAAATATACAAGGGGTACCTTTACAGAGGTCTTCTCTAGATGCCTTCCAATGATAACTTTTCAGTAATTGTGACTGGTAATCACAGTGCAAAACTCAGTCAGAACTCAATAATACATTACATGAAGGACACATAAGAGTACAGATTCACACTGCCATTTTACAGCATTACTTGCAAAAATACTTGCTGGGAATCTTAAATTGTCAGCTTTAGAAACAAAGACTGACTGATGACTGGGCCATAAACAGTACATAAATTTGGATGATGTCCATTTCAAACCTTGAAAGATCAGATTAAAAATGACAAATCCATTAGTTTATTTTTAAAATAAAAAAATAAACAGAAGTAAAATTGCAGTATGTTTAGTACACACAGTTGCAGTAATGCTTATATTCTAGTCTCATCTGACTTTTATTAACTAAAATTTTAATGAGTTTGTCCTAAATGCTGTTAAAAATGCTAATAAATGCTTTAAAAAATTTCTAGAGAAACATTCTAAAAAACTTTAAGAGGTCAGTGTACTCACTTTTCCAAGTGTGATAACTTTTATTCCAATTATTGTCAAAAATAAGAGTAAAAACATCACATACATGACATACTTCAGAATCTAAGGGTACAGGTTACCATGACTAGCCAAAGAGATTAGAACATGAGCTTCTAAGAAACCTAACAAACCTCACAAATAAACCCTAACAAGTAAAGTCTTCTCTGAATTTTGCAGAAAAAAGAAGAAATAGCAAAGAAGTCAAGCAGTTTAAGTGACAGGGGATGACAGTCTCAGCATCTTATCTGGGGTTGCCACCTCCAGATAATCACTTCAGTTTCTCTTCTGCTTTGAAATAGCCAGGATCTCACATCAGATGAAAGAAGTTAGCGACACAAACCAGTTTTTTTGTTGGCAGTCATTATCAACTCTATCACTGCACTGGCATCCCTTCTGTGTGGAATGGAGAAGCACAGCATCTTAGGAAGATGTAATACTCTGGTAATTTTAGCAGTCCCTGCACAGCAGTTCAAAGACTCATTGGCAGGGCAAAATGGAAATGAGAGCTATACTGCAGCACACACTAACCAGTAAAATGTCCCTTCTGCTCTTGTGCTTACGATACAGTCACACAGATAACTTTCATTTTAATAAAAAAATTAATTGGCACTTGAGGTGCTCTGCAATATGCAGATGACATCACTACCTTAAAACACCAACAGTGGTGTTTTGCACTGTCTGAACGTAAATACTTTGGGGAAGGAGTAAACAGAGGCACAACCATGTGGTCTCACTTATTGAAACTCCTCCTGGCAGCAAACGAGGCCAGAACCACCCACCTACTTTTCTCTATTTACTCAGTCTTGCATGTTCAGGGGAGAAATCTTCCAACAACCAAGACTTAGGACACACACAGACACGCACACAGTGTCTAGTATTTACAAACAAGACCAAAAATTCTAGCAATTTTCTTTCTTCAACTTCTTTTTTTTAGCACTTTAGCTTAATTTTCTCATAGACTCCAAGTCAGTGTCAAAATTTAGGTGAAGCACTTGCCCACTGAAGCCAACAGTAAAGTTCCCACTTACGTCAGGGGTTTAGTTCATCAGCATAAGTCTTGCTCACAACCTAAGGAAATCCATTGGCATCCATTACTTGTATTTGAGTACCAACATGAAGAGGATTTTACAGGAGAACAAGCAAAGCAGTGGAATCAAAATGTGAAACATTACCTCAGTATTCAATGTTATACCAAATCACAAAATTGATGCCACTGCACTAGTTATGAAACAGGAAACAGATAACATAGAAGTTACTATAAATATATAATTATTTCTCTTTTTCTCTACTCTGAACAATGTAAATTAGCCCCTCAGTATCTGAAGTGGTCTGAAGCTCTGCATGAGCTGAGCCCTATTTTAACTCCCAGCCTGCTTTTCCCATATTTACTCATCAGAGAAAAACATTCTATGCTAGTATCTCATTTTCCACATCTATACTGTACTACTAGTTGCAAAAGTAGTTTTCTTAACATTACTCTTCTTAGTCATTAAAATTGCATGCAGATACATGGAACACCTTTAGATAAACAATAAGAAATTAATAGCCTATTGCTGTCTCAGGTAAAAGTTACAAATTTCTTCTGAGAATCTTTCCTGAGCTGTCAAAGACTCTGGGTACCATTTTCTAGTTAGGTTATGTTACTTTATGTACCTCTCACTTTTTAATACAATAGCAGATAATGAATGGATACATGTAGATTTGATTAGCTGTTCTCAACTATCAAATTTTGTAGAAGTCAATTTTCTTCATATTTTGGCCTTAAAAGAAAAAAAGGGGTATCACTGCTTGGGGAAAAGGCTGGAAGTGGAAGCCACAAGAGTTGCTTTTGGGGAGCTTTAAAAAATGAAACCTAATAAAACCACAAGCAGACTAATGGATACTTATGACTCCTGAGCTGTACCAAGAAGTCCCACCAGAAGTCTAATAAAAGTGTCAGAACACATTGGAAACAGTGTCACTGAAAATTATTTAGATAAGACCTGTTCTCTTTTTACAACATTAATACTGAGGACAACTACAGGAGAAATTGAGGACATTTAAGGATCTAAGTTAACTACCTACAAATGCAAATAGCTGTCTACTGATCCTTTACATAAACACATGCTTGCCTGAATTTGAAGTCGTTCAGGATTAAAATAAAAACCCCAGCTATGTTTAGTACCCCACAATACTGAATTAATACATTGAAAATATGTCAATTTAATCTAAAAAAAGGCACACAGTTCAGCAGACCAAGGACAAGTAGTAGAAAGACATAGGAGAAGGAAAAGACAGATGCAAGCAAAATATATTTCCTGATTCTAGTTTCAACAATATTGGGAAAAGCTGATAAAGAAAAGTCAGAATTCTAGAGTCTCACTGGGCCATCTTAGATGTTAACATAGAAAAATAAAATTTGTGAGTGTTCTCCTCCTTCTCTGGGGGTTATCTTTTTATGGCAATAGGCACAGGATCTATAAAATTCAAAACCAACACAGAATCTGAATGTGGCATTTTCAAACAGTGAAATATTTTACAAACAAATCTTTCAAAAGCAATCTTTTGATAACCATAATCTACATCTTCTTCGTGCAGAAGATGAATGTAATAGTCTGTCAGCATCCTGGAAAATTATGTTAGAAAGGTCACTCTCCATGTCTTAAGTTCTCCCTGTACTCCCCTAAGAACATGTTCAAACAGGCACAACATACCATTCAGATCTTGTGCTTGAACCACACTACAGGCAAACAAGCTCTCGGCTGAGTAAAAAACCTCCTGCATGTTCTGTTTTATTTAGTTTTACTCAGCATTTTAATTAATTCATTTTTGCCTCGAATGTTTGGCATATATACTACTTTAGAGCCAGAAAGAGGTTTTAACAGATAAAGTCCTGTCTGCTCCAAGGAGATGAAACCAGCACCATCTGGTAGGTGAAATGATTGTGAGGGCATATAAAATGAGACTTATTTTGTACTTCTTCCACCTCAGGGTGGAGGAATAGAGCAAAGAGAATAGCACCTAGGAGAGAAGGGACAGCTAAGAACTTACCTTGCCTATGAACGCTCCTGGGTATGGGGAAACCTGTAGTGGAAGGCTGGTGACTACCAGCACCTATGCTATGCCATTGTTAACACTCTCCAGGAGAATGTTAAACTGTGAGATAGCAACCTGATTTAGCATCCATCTTCAGCTGTTCTAACTGCCTGCAGGCCACTCCTGAGACCTGGCAGCCATTAGTCCTAGGATCTCCATGGCCCACTGTCCTAAGGGATTAACAGAATTTAGTTGCAGTGGAAGGCATGTGGTATGGCCATTATAATTAAAGCACATTGAGTTTCTAGACTGTGGCTGCTTTTGTCAATACTAAGGGGACAAGAAGCTACAAATGTTTGGAAGAATAAGTTAAGAGTAATGAACAGCTTAGTGGGAAAAAAAAGGAACTGAAACTCATGAAGAAAACACAAGAGTGTTTTCATTACTATCTCTAAAAGGATCAAGACTATAAAGGTCTAGGGATGAGCAGTGAAAACAAACAAGATTGAAGACACTGATCCATATGAAGAGAAATGGGAAATCTTGTGTGTCTGGAGCATATTTTTTTGCCTTTTGTCATGACTAAGGAAAAAATAATCCTTGTATATACTCAACAACCCCTTAGCAAATAATTTTAAATACAAGGGAAAAATCTTCTTTCCCAGATGTGCAATCTGTCAAAATCCCTGTCACAGGTATCACAAAGGCTAAGAGCTTAACAGGATTCTACAGAAGAGTATCACATATACAGACACCATTATCTTTAAGGAAAGGTAAATAATGACAAACAACACACATCTTCATTCCTCAGAGCTTAAATCAACACACAGATGAAAGCAGATCTCTCAGTTGGAACACTTTCGCTGTGCAACAGAGAGCACAGCAGAGGTCTCCTATCAAGCACTGATCTAAGCTGGCCTAGCTGATGGCCAGGGCACACCAGTACACAAAAACCAGGGCCAGAGCAGTTCTAAGGTACGAGTGTGGAGAAGGGCTTAGCCCTGAAGCACCAGGCATCATCATCCCTTCCAGCCCTGGATCTAGCTCAGGCCACTGAACTTGTCTGATCCCAGCCACAGTCTATGCATCCCCAGTAAAGATGTACACACTGAGACTGAAGCCTTCAACAACTATTCATTAATTCAGCTTTCTCCTAATCTCTGAAATTGCTGATAATAGTCACTGTCAAAGCAAAGGTCATTTGAACACCTACTAAACACCTGGCATTACACTTAAGTCCCAAGGGCACAGGTAATAAGTATTCTTGTGAATACATTGACCTAAGCAAAGAACTTTCTTGTGTCTTCTAGGAAACTGTTTATCGCTGCAGAAAAGTTGGCAATTTCCTGTGAATGTGTCAACTGATAGTATCTAAGCACAGTTACTTCCTATATATACACACATACAAGTACAGACCCACTGTTTTCATCCCATTAAAAAACTCCCAAGAAGCTTCAATCTGAAGCTACATATTGGACACAGAAATTGCCAACATTACCTTCTGAAACCAAAACAGGCAACCATAACGAGCCCATATCATCAAGTCTGATATATGCACTGAAGAAAAGGTTATTCAGTACTGAAGAGAAGATGACTGGGGAGAAGAGTCTAAAATGTTCTTTTGAAAACACTGATCTCATAAAGGCAGACTGTGTGTAGACTACAGGGCAGTTTTAAGGCCCTATAGTAAACTTAACCATACCTGCTTAAGCACAAGGCAGCAGGGACATCCAGCTAGGTCACTCATTCAGCTGGGGCTCTCTACCCCAGTGTTCAAAAGAGTATTCTTGGTTGTTCAAATGCATCCAAAACTAGGTTAAGCTCTAAGTAAGACATCCTGCAGCTCAGGATTTTTTCTCAAGCACAAGCTCCCATTCCAATAAAATGGCATCTTGCATGTAACAAAGAGAGAGAAGCACAATCTTCTGCTTGATAGACAAAATCTTCACTAAACAGCGAGAGCTCAGAGGAGGTTAAGAGACCTACAAAGAAGCAGTAGTATATTACCTGGTTGAATAATTCCTTTAACAACAGAAATATATTCTTCAGGTTTCTGATCAGTAGAAATCTCTTTGCTGCTTCCAGCTAAGGTCAGTATCTCATAAAGAATCTCTGAATTCTCCACTCCACAAAGCAGAATTACCACATTATCTGGAGGTTTTAGAACTTCTTCCAGAAAATGACTTCTCTTTCGATTCAGGCAGTTAAGAAGTCCACATGAGAGTATCAGTAGTTTACATTTATAAGACAGTAAACAGAGTAGCTCCTGGTCCTTGAAAGATGAATTTTCTAGGTTGTAGAGTAAGATTCCTTTTTCGTTCACTATGAGCCCAAAAAGAGACTTTAAATACAGAGCCCATTCTTCTGCTTCTTGTTCATGTATCACGAGGATATCCTTTGTATTTTCTAGAGAGAAGAAAACATTAAAAAATATTTTCAAATGTGTTTTAAATACATTATAAACATAACACAGATTGTTTGTTCCTCCTCCCAAAAAAACCTAAGGTGCTGAAGAAATTACCTTTAGCAGAAACCAGCTCATCACCTTGAAATGACAACCACCTCCTTTTTTCTAAGACCAAAGCAGAAAGATTGTCCACAGAAATACTGGAAAAATAGCTCAGGATATTATGTTTAGAATAACTAATATTTCAGAATAAATATCAAAACTACAGTATAGGAAGCACAGCACATTCACACATTCTGCTCACTCCTAGAGTCTTGACAAATAAGTCATAGTATTAAAAATGGAACACTTAGCTTTTAATGACAGAAGAAAAGAACATATATTTGAACATATAAACATGATCTGACTTCATTAGAAAATTAATTGGTATGTTTAGGATATTTTGTCACCACGGTGTTAGGATGGCACTTCTCTGTTGGGAGAAGCTCTTCCTTTACTGCCCTTACTCTAAGAAAATTACTTGAGATCTGACAAAAATAAATCTAGAACTGTATTTTTTCGGTTCTTTCCCTTTAAAATGTGAAACACTATGCTAGCAGGACAACTAATACTCTTCCACAGAGTTACTAGGGTGACAGTTCAAGACAGAGGCACCAGGCATAAACTGAAACACAGCCAGCTGCCTCTGAGCATCAGGAAATGCCTTTTTTTAGTGTGAGCACTGGCACAGGCTGCCTAAAGAGGGTGTGGAATCTGTCTCACCACTCAAAAGGTGCCTGGGTATGGGCCTGACTCTAGGTGTACAATAGAGCTCCCAGATGTCCCACCTGACCTCAGTCATTTCATGGTCGTGTGAAACCATCAAAAACTGTGATTTGATGAGTAACACAATAACAATATACATCAAGCCAGGGTAGCTTAACAGTCCCAGAGTAGTTCACAATCACAGCCCCATGGAGCAACAACGTGAGGCTGAGGAGCAGATACAGCTTCTGCACCTTACCTTGCCCGTGCTTCACAGTGTCTGCCTGCTGGCCAGGGTCAGGCAGCCCGACTGACACATGCCTGCAGTGCACCACAGTTCCTTCGAGTGCCTAAGCTGCTGCACTGAGGATCAGGAGATTGGGAAACAGACGGTGTACACAGAGTTAGAATGTTTCTGGGGCACGCCAAGGGAGTGGGCAGTGGAATGCACTGTTGGAAGCACAATATAGATGTAGCTAAGGAGAATAAAAAAACTTGTCAAGGATCCCAGGTAAGTCCACTTATAAAAGAAGAAACTGAACTTACATATCCAGTCCAGGATTAATGCTTAAATTATTTGTCTTCCCTTCCTTTTAGAATAAATTATTTCTACACTTTGTTTATCCATTCTTTACTCTGGAGATACTTGAAATAAAGTTTACCCAGCAAAAGTTGATTGAAACTTGTAGAATATAGACCCTATAACGAAGTCTCTAGACTTCATTATATGTCTACAAACTGCTTGGAGGACTGTTGCCATCTATTCAAGATTTGTGAATGCTCACCCTTCCACAAAGTTTGCTGTCACAGGAAAAAAATAAAGGGCTCAACATGGTAAGAGGTGATGATATTTCAAGTTAACTAACTTTTACCAGTACATTAAAGCAGGGTAATATTTGTCAAAATGTATTTGGAGAGGTGAATGCTGTATTTCCCCATGGTAAAAACAATCTAAAAAATACCTGTTTCTGATTAAATGATGAAGATTAATAGTAAGAAAAACAGCAGTGTATTTCTCATTTAACTCAGAGCAAAATTGTTTGGTTTATGATGCTAGCATAAAAAAATCTGCTTGCTGCAGTGTTGTTTTCATTACACTCCTAGACAGACATGCACAAATAGAAACAAAAAGCTATGAATTGGTGCACAGTTTCAAAAGAAGAAACTGTATTAATGGTGCTGTAAAGCTTTTTCAGTCTGACCACACAGTTTCATATCACAAAAAATGGGACAAGCAAGTCCCTTCTATTTTCAGTCCCTATTAACTAAAAGCGCTGTAGCGGTTCTTTAAAAATATGGATATAAAGACCATACTTAATACTCACACCATAAGGAAAAGATAAGAATTCATTATTTACACTTTATTTGAATTTACTTGGTTGTAACTTTCAGCCATAATATAATTTCATGTATTTCTGGAATCCTAAAGGATCATCTGTTCTTCTGCTCTCAGAAATCTGTCCCCTAAGGTATTCAGAGTCCCATAAAGTGACTCTTAGTCTTGCCTTCATTACAGTTTGTAAACTGGGATCAATACTCTTCCCACTACAATGGAGACATTGTAGAACCCTTCCTATTTTTCTGCATTTTTGTGAACCCTCCTGCCTTTTCAAAATACCTTCTGAGAAAACCAGAACTGCATACAGGGTAGGAGTTCCCTTATACAGTGCATGAGAAGAAAAAAAAATAACCTTGGGTATGCACTTAGGCTCATAAACAATGAATTGCACATTAATTCACCCCTGTGCAAATGGAAAGTACAAGGCCTGAGTACTCAAGAAATTCTAAAGATAAAAGTGAGAAACATGCATTGAAAAGATAAGAGATGACAAAGTAATTCCACTTCCATATGGAATATCTGCACAAGTCTGAAGCTTTGATCTTGGCTAAGCAGGAATGAGAAAGGGGTTTTATGATGTTTATTGAAGTCTCAACTGCATTTCTTCTTAACTATATTGATTTTTATATATGAGAAAGAAAGCTTTATCTGTATAAGAAAGGAGGAGTGAAATACATCTAACACCACACTTGATGGAATAAAGGCTCTGCAGCACACATCTCATAAAGCTCTAATGCAATATGCTTTCCCTATTTAATTTGTCTTCTCTATCTATGTACAGAGGGAAGAACCATGCTGTTGAGCAAGGTTTTCCATACTGAAGTTTGGTGCAATGTTTATTGAAGCAAGCAGCAAGTGCTATCACGTTACCTGTGGGAAACCCAACATGGGTATGGTTTGAATTATAAGCTTGCATTTTTTTTCTGACATTGATCTGCCTTTCATTTTATGAGTTAACTTCAGTATTAAGCAGGAATGTAAGGCTTGCCTCTTACTTCCCCCAAATTGTATTAACAGGTGAAATATCACTATTTTGAAATGCTTGCCTGAATTGAAATGTGGCGTCAAAGTCTACCCTACAAATAGCTACGATGTTCCCTATCAAAAATCCATTCTATGTACTAGTAGCTTTTTCCTGTGATACAGTGTTCTGCCTTCAGAGATTCTACTAAGATGCATATGCAGGCAGCTTACTTGAAAACGAAAGCCCACCAAAACTCTGCCTTCAGAACAGTATTATTTTAACCTGAAACAAAAAAAAAAAAAGATCAAGTCTAGCTTTAATGGAACACTATCCAGTACTGAATATACAGTAACAATGCTCAACTTCTCAGCCAGAGTTCTTTCTCCCTTCATTATTTTGATCTCTTACTAAATAATTCTTTGAATTTACTGCACTTGAAATATAATGTAAGTTAAGAATAATTTTGTTCCCTTGAAAGTTAATGTAATAGAAACTATCATATCCTGACAAAATTAAGCTGTGCTTCATCTGCTCCTACTTAGAAACTGACTCAAAGGTAGAAATAAAATGTATTATTAGTTCAGCAATGAGAAACACTAAGAGAATTTATGCAGTCATCCATAACCTGAAAGGGCTTCTTCCGACAAGCAAAACTCTTCTCTAGTTACTGGTGCATGGTTGCCCAAGAAATAACATCTCAGCCCAAGAAAGCACATCTCATGTCATCTCAAGGGCTCTTTGAAAAAACCTGCTAGATCCTGTGAGACTACTGTGACCAAGGAGGCATCAAAATCTTGTGTACATAAGGCAAAAGAACATGTCTTTTATGGCAAGAATTATAAGATATAGTAGGGGAAGAGGGGGGAATAAAAAGCACAAGTATAATAGAGAGTTAAAAGAAACCTCAAGAACTCTGCAATGCACCAAACACACCAGGAAGGCAAAAGAAACCAATTGAAAATTGGTGTCTATTAGCTGCTCTTTAACAGATACCTCCGTTTATGAGCCTTGCAATCTTGTAAAAGATTATTTCTGAGCGCACAGAAATTATCAAGAAGCACTTGGTAACACTCATCTTTGAGTATAACACTGCACAGGTGTCAACTCATTCACTATCTTTTTAAAGGCCTTTTAGGTTTGTACGAGGTTGTAAAGGTTTGTAGGTTAAATGCTTTACTTCTAGATATCTTCGACCTGCATTTTACTACAGTTGTTCCCAAAAATTCAGCACTGACATACTTTGACTTAAATAAGGCTGATTACAATTATGATAAGGTTTAAAAGTTGGCTCTACAGTCCCACTACCTTAAGATGTTTTGGTGAAAAAAGTCAGGTTTGAACACCAACTTCTACCCAAGTTTTAATGGAAAGATGGATCACCATATTTCTCAGGGTTGTCTAGGGTCTTTTCCAGTTAGGGTACTGGAGTCTAACAATGGAATTCCCTGCAGTTCACTCAGTCGCCCATAAGCTCCTATAACCACATACCAAGCCTGCCACAGTCAGCCCTAACAAAAAACATAAAGCAAGTCTGTTTACAATCCTCACCTCAATCCCATCAGCCTTTGATACCTGTGTGAAGAAAACACCCTCTCAAATTGTTCTCCACCACTATGTTGAGAAAGGACAGGATCAACTCCTAGACAAAGCATAAAATTTGGCCCTTTTATTTCTTCCTGTCACAGATGTCCTCACTTGGGGAATGGAAGGTTGTTTAACTTTTTTAAAATATCAGTCTTAAAAGGAAAGATATTAGAGAAAGAAATGTATGGACTCTGTCAGTATGCAAGGAACTACTGTCCATCAGCAAAAATTTGTTAAAATAAATACAGTAGTTAAATCTCAAAGGAGAAGCAGAAAGGCACTGAAGTTCTTGCTCACTTTCTCATAATATATTGATGAAAAAATCTGGGCAACATAAGTGACATGGAATGACAACGACTGCATCTTTAATTCTTTTGTGAATAGCAGACTACACTCTCCAGGATTAGCATGAGTATCTTTTCTTGATAAAAACTTAGACAAAAAGAAGCAGTACTTTTTTTCCAGGCAAGCAGTGGCAGGATAGAGCTATTCAAGACTTTACAAGTCGACTGCACTCACCTACTTCACCCTGTAGGATGAAACTATGGATATAGTCATGAGGACCATGACACAACAACAACGAAAAAAGAAAGCATGAGAAATAAAAGGAAGCATAAAATAACCCAGACTCCCCTCTTTGCTCAGAGATTTTCAAAACTTTTCTTCTAATCTCAAGAAGATTTATTTCCATCTGGGCTGTATGTAGGATGAGAATACAAGCATACATACTAGTTCAAATGAGACTTTAGAATCTAAGGATTTTTAGTCTCTTGGCCCCTTCGCAATCTTTTGCAAACAATTGAACCATTCATCTCTTCCCACTGCTTGCCCTGATCATTAACAGTGATATGATAAAAATTGGAAAAGTTTCACGATCACTTCCAACAACCCCTGCAATCTAACATTTGGAAACAGAATGAAAACATTTAATTCAGCACTAATGAGTGGCCTTAGCATAACAAACTGCCCCTCACCCATCCAGAAGTCATTGATTTTCCCAGTCAGTACACTTAACACACATCCAGTAAATGTGTCTCAAAATGCAACTCCAGCTATTGATTTCTGGAATTCTGCAAGGCAAATCCCCTGAAGCAAGCCAAAATGCATTCATCGTGGGAAGGACAACAGAAAGCACTTCAGAACTACTTGCAGATAATGGAAAATGTTTTCAAGGCAGTTCATGTTGCTTCTCTGAGGTGTTCCAGTAAAGGAAATGAAAATTATAAAAGCCACTTGTAAACTTTAGAGTGAGAGCACAAAGTAGTGAAATTGCTGCAGCGCTGTGGTACACCTGTTTCAATTAAAGCAATTATCCTAAAACAAAGGGCATTCCTGCCCTCACTGTTATCAGCCAGCAGTGGCTGTAATTCTATCTCAAATGCCTATTTAACTAGCATGTAATAAGAACATTTATGTCATTTATATACCTTCTGTTGGTAATTGCTAAATTGTACGTGAGAAGAAATACTTGCTCTCTCTGTATAAAATGAAGACTCGTGTCTTCATCCTTCTTACTAAGCTTAGTGAGGTCTGCGGTGGGCAAAATTAGGTTCTAAAGAGAGGAACAATTTTTGTACAAATGGCATCAGTTTACACTTGATCTAGTTGGTTTTCCCTGTAAAGAAATTCCATTGATCTTCCCTACAGCAACAACGGGAAGACAGAACCAAATAAATTCCTGGGGTGTCTTTCCATAGCATCGACCTGGCACAGGTAGACCAGAAAGATTCCTGACTACCAAACATGAGAAAGCTAACATTATGCCCAAAAACCTGTTTCTCATTGAGTAATACGGCCTTATTTCCTGGTTTAGGTCTTTGTCTCTGATCTATCCTACAAATCCTTTCAGCTGAATACCTACTGATGGACAGATGCTCTTGCTTCTCATGAACAAGGCTAAACACAAACATGGGATATAGAGGTCAGAAGCCATTTCTCTATTTCAAGGTAGACCTCCTCCTTTAAGATAATTGCAAAGAGACAAGATTTCCTGTCATTACAGTCACTTCTCTGAGACCAAATTGCACCCTCAGTCGATTTTAGCACAAAACAACCAAGTAATTCAGAAATTACTTAGACATTAACAAATCATGAAGAGAGAAAAATACCATAATGACAGTATGAAGAGCTGGAGTAATATGCTACTTTTTTATGATTGCCATGGAACAAGTCTTTAAGGTCACATGAAAACCTGAACAAGTCTTTAAGGTCACAGGAAAACCTGAGGAAGCTGTATCAAGTTTGTATCAACAGATGCTGTTGCTGCCAGAAGCAACCACCACCTTATGCTATCACTGTAACTATGGTTTTATAAACATGAAATATTAAAAAACCCTTAATTTCAAAATGTCTTGTTAGGGCAGATCATTTTTAATTGCTAGTGTTTCTCTTATCAGGATCCCTTTAGATGTTCTCATCCTGACTTAGTGCAGGCAATTTTGGATTTATGATCACATTTAAATTCTACTGACTTAAATTCAATGTCTTTGCTTTTTCTTTTTGCTTTTTGCCTTCTCTTGCTTTTTTCATCTGTCCCCTTTGATTCCATTGTTACTTCAAGTTCTCACAAATTTCTTCAACATAAGAAACAAAGAATGGAATACCTGCTCTGCAGATATTATTTAGGGAAAATGAAATTCAGTACATTTACTTCTATCACAAGAGAACATATTTCAGAAAATAGTGCTTACACAACAAAACAAAAACACACTGATCTTGCAAGAAATAACGTTTTGGATAAGTTGCTGTGATTCCAACAGCTATGGTATGGGAAGGTCACACCGTGGCAACTGATGTACAAAACAAGTAAAGCATCTTACACATTAAGTAGTCTAATTTCTATGCCAGGGACTCGACAGACACTGATCATCAGGCAATGGTTATCAACAAATAGCACCATTTATTGCAATTTATGCTCAGAGATGTCTGTGTTCCCTGCATTTGTAATGTGATCAAATACACTGAATTAATAATGGATGACACCCCAACAATTCCTAAATTACAGATTACCATTGACACTAGAAGTTTGTAGAAATCTGGCTGAACTCTCTCAGAGCAGTCATAGAATAGTTTGGGTTGGAAGGAACCCTTTAAGACCATCTACTTTCTAGCCCCTGCCATGGGCAGGGACACCTTCCACTAGACCACGTTGTTCAGAGGCTCATCCAACCTGGCCTTGCATCTTTCCTTTTATGAGGCATCAACAGCTTCTCGGGGCAACCTGTTCCAGGGTATCATTCACACTTCTTGGGTTTCTAAACCTACTGCTTCAGTCAGCAGAGTGCTGAGGGAGGGCTTCTGAGATCCCACAAATTAGATGGCTTGATCTTCTCCTGCTTTTGCAGTCTGATTTTAAATTCATTTTTTAAAAGCAACTCAATTACTTGAGCATTCATCCAGAAATTTAAGTAAATGTGAGAAGCAGTTTTTGTTTGATGCATAACATGTCTAACTTACGAGGCTGTAGAAGAAATCGTCCTCCAGTTTCAGCTCATTTCTTTCCTCCCTTTCTGACAAATACATGACAGTCACTAAAAACATTCGAACAATAACAACAGAACAACCCAAGACAAATCTCTCATCAGTGTTGGACAACCACTTTATATTTTTGTTTTGACCCTTTTAACAACATTCATGCTAATGTTGCCCACAAAGAAGTAAATGAAGTACAAAAATCACTACATGAATGTGCAGCTTCATAAAATGAGCAACGACACAGCTAACAGTGAGTTAAAAACCAAGCTAAATAAAACACTCAGGAACAACTTCAGTGGAAGGCTGACTTCTCTATATTAAACCCACCTCTGCTTCCTCTCTACTGCCTTAAGACAAAAAGTCTACAGACTAGCTATATAACAAACTACTTGTATTTCTGTCCATCAGATAAAGTAAACAGCTTAGTTAAACAAATGCCAACCTGCCTTCATGAATTTAACCACATGCCTGCAAAACTGACTGTGATGCCTAAATGCATACTACAGCTTGCACGACATTCAAAAGACATTTTTCCAATAAGAACATGTCCTTGCTATAAGTTTAACACATACAATTATCTTCACCTCCCCCCCCCCAAAAATAAACTCCCAAAATTATTATCCAAGAACAAATTGGAAAGTTACCTGGGTAGCACTTTTGGGTTCTCCTCTAGTGGGGGGACCTTGCAGAAAGATTTTGTATAACTACTACTGCTTTAGACCACAAGGATGCTTCCTGGAAATAAACCAATTCTATATGTTGCGGTTCTTGCAAACAGATTTACCATAAAATACATACATACCTGCCATACACTGCTGTCATCACAGTATAGCCTCACTGTTTGATAGAAACAGGAAAAGTATTTCTAAACAATGACATACCCTGGAAGAAAAGTATCTTACCAGTACTTCCACCTTTTCAAGCACACTATCATCCATTTCTAGTTAGAAAGGTACAGAAAAGAAAAGTGAAAACAAATCTCTCCTGAATCGTTTTTGAGACCAAATTAAACCTTATCTCACTACAGTCAGAGAATGTGTGTAGCTCAAATATAGTAAAACTCAGAAGCTTGAGGTAGACAAGAACCAAAGAATTATAAAGTATACTGCTTCTTACATCATCAAGTCCCTTGTTGTTTGACCAAATCTGTATAACAAAATTTTTACTTTCCTCTTGAGCATTTTAGAAAAAGAAAAATCTTAAAATAAAACAGACTGATGCTGTCATAGGTCTATCATCATTGTGACTTAATGACATGGCCATTAAGACTCCTCAGGATCCCACAGTTTAACACACTATTGAGCACCAGCTGCTCAGCAATAGCTACTTGCACATTTGGTAAAGGTAAGAAAAAATATGTGCAGATTTCATTTTCCTCCTCTGGAGTTTATTCTGCCCATGTTCTATTTACTGCAGATTAATGTTGTAACTGCACAAACATCTCAAATCTTTAGAATCCCACCTCACATGCACTGCCTGCAAAGGCCACAGGACCAGACTAGAGCAAGTCTAAAATAAACTGTCTTCAACGTGCCTTGCATGGCTCTCAGGCCTTACTGCTGAGCTCTGCACATCCTGTGCAGTAGAGAACACTACTCACCAACATGGAAGCAGCCTTAGGAAACAAAGTCCTTAGAGTGCTGCCTGACCACACCCACTCAGTGCTAGAGTATACTAACATGAGCATGAAACTGAGCTCCCACTCTCTAGGGCACACTTGTGCCGAAGCAGGTACCTCAAGAGACACTTGAGCACAGCAACTTTTACTGAATCTATAGCTGGTACAGACTGCAGTGCCATATGCTCCTGTTTAATGCCCTTGCAGGTACCTGGCCTGGCTAATCAGGACCACAACAAAATGAAACATTTCTTAAATTAAATGCTTATTATGATAGCAAAATTCAGGGATCCAGATTTTAGCAATATACCAAGAAGAGAAATATCCACAAACAAAATAACATGTTCAAGAGTTAATTTTAAAAAAAATGACAGTGCTTGCACCTCTTGAGAGACTTACCATTCTGATCTTTCAGTAAGAAATAAAAACCTATAGAAGTAGAGGAACTTGAGTTAGGAAACACTCCTCTAAAGACTTCTACTACTTTAATAAAGACTTAGATTCTGAACTATAATTTATCCAGTACTGGATTGGTTTTTTTGTTACACAATAGTGAAAACTTTCATTTATTAAGCAAAAGAGACTGCTTAGGGGAGAGCAGGTACATTTGGAAATTCAAATGTCACAATGCTCATCTGTGGCATAACTGTGGTGAGAGAAATGAAATAGTGTAATTGATTTTCATAATATCTTAAATATTTTAAGTTAATGTTCAACTCTTGATTTCTGATAAAAAGAACTAGCTTTTCACAGAAGTCTCCAATATGTTACAGCCAATGAATGACAATTCAAAAGTATAGTTCTGCCTTTTAACTGTATGTTATTTAAGGCATGGTTGTGTTCAAAATGAATGCTATTCATTATTATACATGTCATCCAAAACGAGCATGGACTTAACGGCATGGGGGAGCACAAAAACTATGGTATACATGATATATTTACAAGCTAAGACATAGAAACATGGCTTGCCATTTTAATGAATTCTATAAGCATCAGAATTGAAATACAGGCTGTAAGCTTGCCAATGAAACATAGCTGTTTTTAAACTCTCTTAGAAAACCAGCTGACAATAGCTTGGCAAGAACACTAGGAGAAAATTAAAATGAAACTGTCCTGAATGTACCCTCTAAGCAGAAAATTCTTCTGTTTCCAAACTGCTAAATGTAGGATCTGGCCTAAACTTTCACTGAAAATACATTTTCCCCAATTCAATCATCATAGACTATTTCATTCAAGGCCAAATTAGATTTGGCTGCCTCTAAAACAGCTAGTCTTGAACAGGGAACAGAATTGATATGGGAGTGAAACATATTTCAAAGTTTTAATGATAAGATTACTGTGTTACAAAACTAGAATTCATGTATAAGAACCTTAAAGTTTTGATTAAAAACACTGGCAAAATTTCCTTTGATAGTGCTCAGCAACAAGACTTAATTGATTAAATAGAGTTATTCTGAGAATAAGCTGGGAATTAGCTTTCCATGTTTAGAGATAGGACATCTACAGCAACCAGAGACTCAGTGAAATATCTACAAACAGACATCTCCGGGGGGTGGAGAAAAAAAGGCATATTGAGTTTTGTGCATTTTTATTAGATTTTCCACATACTACGGAACATCCTTTCCAAGCAAGACCACTATTCTATTATTTGATTAAATCTTCATAGAGTTTTCTCATAATACCAGCCTACCTTTAAAAAATACTGTTTAAAAGACTCAGATGAATTTAAAATGCAAATTTCCTTTAGAAACTTCAAATAAGATTAAGCTGCTAGAGTTTATTTTCTGGACAGAGCTAAAATAATTTAGTCACTAGTAAAGATGCTGGGGTCTATCTGGCTTACTTGAAGGCCTTGCTTTTGTCAGGAAAATCCACAAACACCAGAGGTTTACGTCCAAAAAGGAGACAGAGGAGTCCTGCAACTTTATCCGCACAAACAAATAAAGGGAGAAAGTCCCCATGCACCTGTGGGTTTTTCTCTCTCGAGGTTTTGGAGGGCACAGCCTCCTTTTATCCCAAACTCTTGGCCACATGTTGCCCTCTTCCTTTCCCCATCAGCTGAGGCACTAGGAAGGTACAGCCTTCTCAAATCGCCTACCACATATCCCCCCTTGAACCTACTACTTTACCCCAGAGTTCAGAAACTCAGGCTTGTGCAGACCCTTGTCTGTTTCAGAGGCTAAGCTGTTTGGGCTCTGCAGCCAACCTGTAGCCCAGAGTTGGTAGAGACCTTAAGACCCATTTCAAACATGTTAACACCCACACTTCCACCCATCAAACTGTTTGCACTCAATTAGCTTTCCTGTCAATCCCTCCTCTCCTTATTTCTCAATTTGTCTTTACAATCCCTAGTTATTATTAGCTTAACCCTTTCTAAGAACCAAGGACACTTGAAATAGCCCCTCCCAAATTTTTCACATCTAATCCCTGCACCAAGAGTAGCAAGTAAATAAAGGGAATAAAGTAGACAATGACAGTTCATATTAGCTCACGAATCACTAGAGCTCCTTGCCGTGGCCAGTGATCTGAAGTCTCCAAGCCTTTTCTCCAGCTGAGAAATTGAAATCTCCAGGGTGTTAGAGACCTTGACCCGAGTACGATGGGTCCACCCATATCCAGCTGTTCTGACTGCTGTGTCTGCTGTCCTGGTTGGAGGTTATGAACAGCAAAGGCCAAATACAGCATCTGTGCTAAGGAGGCCACCTGTTCAAGTCAGCCCAAATGACCTCAAGTGACCCCTACCATGGGCCCCAATGACCTCAAGTCAGCACAAATGACATCAAGTAACCCCTGATGTTCTGCCCCCTCAGCTCTCAGCAGGGAGCAGCCTGCAGCATACCACAGCAGCACATCATTACCAGGCTAGCGGGTTGGGGATGCGAAGCAGACTCTCCCACAGCTTTCCTTCCAGCCTAGTCCCACCATTCATCATCTTCTCAAGGAGCTGGCTCCTCAGCAGCAGGATTTGAGCAAGCCAGAGAACTCACCCAGCTCATGGTAGCTCTTCAGCTTTGCTGTACCTGGCCAGTACAGAGTCTCAAACTGGGTTAAAAAAACCCAAAAAGTGATGAATATTGTTACACAGACAAAAAAGCATAAAACAATGTTGCAGCATAAGAACAGTTGAGATAGCCATGATACACAGAGTATCACTATATAATTTCAGAAGGCTTTAAGCATTTACCTGTACAGAGCAACACCATACCACGTCAGAAGGCTTCAAGCATCTGCTCATACAGAGTAACACCATGTCACTTTAGAAGGCTGCAGATATCTACCCTTTTTGTTCTTTAGCCCAACTTTTTAAATTCTTCCTCTTACATGCTTTACACCTGTGTGCCCTCTGTTCCCTTTGGTGGTTGGTCAGTGCACCTGGGCACTCCAGGTCTCATTGCTTTCAATGCTGCTCACCTGCTTCTCACAGCTGTGCCCATTGGGGATGAGGCTCAGCCCTAGGCCCACTCCCAGTTACCACAAACTGTGTACCTACAAAATAACTCATTGGCCACAAGCCAACTTACTGTTCATGTCTCATTCTTCCTGGCCTCTCTCAACCCTGTACAATGTGTTTGAAGGGAATAGGCAAAGGCAGCTATGAAGATAAAACACACACACATTCACCAGTAGTGGCTGAATAAAATGCACCTGCTCATCTTTCCCACTTATCAGAAGAATATTTGAAAAACTGTTCCCCCTTTGGCATGAAATTCAAATTAGACAGAGAAGTTCCCGTGTCCTTCCCTTTGGTCCTGGGGGTCCCTGCACTTTTTCCCATTGAGGGTTGTAAAAACTGTGCCATTATGGTTGCCTGTATCTTTATCTTTCCTTTATCCCTTCTTTTGTACCTTTTATATACCCGAGATGCCTTTCTAACCAATTCCTGGTAGGGCCCACTCAGCCTCCTCTCTAGCCCCTGCTCCTGCTACATGTGGGCTCTCACACTCCCTCACTTTGAAGCAAACTTGAATGGAGACTATAACTCACATAAATTGTTTATTTCAGTTCCCTCAAACAAAAGACAATTGAAAAATAATGATCAAATAGTCATTTTTCAGAGGACTTGGTTTTTTTCCTCTTAAAATGCCCCTTAAACTTAGCTTACAATGGGAACAAGTGGTTCTAGGTAGACGTGGTCTGCTTGTACAACGTGAGATACACTGGCCAGCTTCTTGGGAGTTTTTATACATCAGCCCAAGCACACACTCCTGGCCAGCACTACACAGTTCAGGCACAACTGAATTACAGGAATGCTACATATTATAATTCAACAGAAAAGCAAGTGCCCAAGTCTTTTCAATCACAAATTTTAATTAATCAGAGGAACACCACACTTGTGGTTTCTGATTAAAGTACTGCTTGTTTTCATTTAATACTCACTAGCATATTAGCAATAAACTGTTTTGAAGCCTTTACTGTATTTAGCCTTTCATTTTTACAGAGGACACGGCACTGCTTAACATGAAGGCTTTTATTTTAAGTCTTCAAATGACAAAAAATTGTCCATGTTCAATTCATTCCAGGCATACTATAATTTTTTCCTTTCATCTATTTAAACTGTAAATGTTTCACAAATAAATGAAAATTATGAAAAACAGAAGGGTACACTATATGAAAATATGTTTAGCATACATTACCTTATTTCTTAAAAGTTTAATATATAAATGTCATTCTATTCATTGTTCTGTTTTTCCCAAAGCTTCTAGAATTTTTGATATTTTCCACTCGAAAATAAATAATGCTTACTATTTCAATTGTACCTCTAATCTGATTTTAAAAACAAACAGAAAAACAAACACCACTTTTTTACTGACTACAGTAAACAAACTTGAATTATTTATTCTTCATGACTTAACACTTACCCTGTAGAGAGAACAAATAAAAAATTTAATATTTCTTTTTGGGTTTGGGTTCTGTTTTTCCTTTTTAAGTGGAAGAAAGTATAACAATAGTTAGTGAGTGAAAATATCATTACTTCATTACATTTTGACAGCAAAATACCTTGCTTTGTTTGAGAGGCACAACACATTCATGTCCCCAGCACTGAGAAATGTAGAGGATAAAGCACATTTAGGCATGAATTGAAGTGTATGATACAGAGTCTCAGTCAAGTTTAGAGACAGGGAGTTGTTTATCTTTTAGTCTGACATTATTTCTTCTAAGGAAATTCTTCTATGCATGTCTAGAGTGGGGGATCTAGGACCAGGTGTTAGCTCTTAGATCCAGCTGCTATATTCGCTTTCACTTTAACTTGGTGCCAGGGCAAAACTCTGACAACTAGGGAAGCCTCCTTTCTGATGTTGGTTTCCCCAGAAAGGAAACCCAAGGATGCAGAGCTGGACAGAAGCTGTGGTACACTCCAGCAGAAAGACCAGACACAGCCACACATATTTTTCAGCTATGAAAACCTGCAAGATTAAGCAACTCACTTGAAGTAAGTTTACCAGTAGGTACAGAGAAAAAACAATGAAACTCAACAAAGGCTTCATTTCAGCTTCATGGTCTTACATTAATTTGCTATTTCTTACACAGAAACAAGAGCAGTGAACCATAACCACAGACTGCAGCTATTTATGAACACCTGTGTAAAGTTTGAAGTCCTTTCGATCTGTTAAACATGTGATCCAAATGCAAACGGGTGCTTTCCAAACTCAGCTGTACCTCTGCTTGAACAGCCACAATGTCAAACAAGTGTAAGGCTCTTCTTACCTAACTGTACACAAAAGCTCACAGAAACATTGAAAAACAAAGTAATCATGGTAAAACCAATTTGCTTTAACTGTCAGGCCTGTGATAGCATAAATTACACACTGTGGCTTCATAGAAAGCCTTGGATTTTTACTATGCAGGGAGCCAATAAACACTAAATGAACATCAGTATAATTATATAAAATAGATTTTAAATCTTGGTATTCGTGACTCCCTTCCTATCTTTACAGTGGTTTCAAAAAACATTTTCAATACCATTCGGAAATTATTACTTTTGTTTACATTTAATAAAAAATAGGGTTTTTTTAAATCACGGGTCACATTGCAGTAGTCTGATTTTGATTTATAAAAAAGGTCAGGACAACTTTATTTTTTTAACAATAGTCTGAAATCACTGGACCTCCCTTGGGGATATAATTATGTCACAAGCTATTGCTGCTGTTTGCATTAGGGCACTTAAGCTTGTTAGAGGATATAAAACATCCCTTATTACCTACAAGCAAATAAAGGAGTATATAAACTAATCAAATCCTCAAAGGCCAGCTGCAAGAGATACACAGACAGGGAAAGAGTCTCACTGTGGGTTTTGAGTCCTTGGGCACAAATATTCTTCTTTCAAGAAACTGAGATTGCTGCTTTCTTTCACCTTTATCACAACATCAGTGATATCAGTGCTACAATTTTTCAAATGTGGGTGGTCAATTGCTTCTATGCAAACTTCAGTAATTGTTGCTTGCAATAGAAGGGAGATGGGAGAGGATCAGCATAAGGAACATAGCTTATTAGGATCAACTTTTGAATCTGAATGAGCATCCCAACACTTCCGAAGGCAAATTATAGCTTTGAGGTACTTCAGTTCTGGGTTCTTTGATACTCAAATTACTAATACATTATTAATAATATTAATACTTCTTAATAATTAATATTGAATATGAATATTAACATGCATATTATGATGGTATTACTGAATCTGTTCAAAACTCCACCACTAGACCTCTTGGATTTTGAATTAAATCATTGGCTGAGAACTCCTTTTTTGCCCTAAAAGTGAAAGAGCTGAAAAATTATTGACTATTAAAAGTTCAAGCACTCCCTAATTCTTGAGAAAAACAAAAATCAAATATTACTTGTGTCTATTCACTGTCTAGATTCCCTCCCAGAACACCACTTACACAAACATTGACTCAGAAACAGTTGAAGTCACAGAAATATACACTGTGTAAATAAAAGACACACAAGGAAAGATCTCAATGAAGATAATTACATTCCTGAGTGTGGAGAGGAGTGATGACTCCAACACGGCACAGGAATGAAGTTATCCTGTCAGTGCCTCCTGTATCAAATGAAGACAGATGTCATCAAAGATCATGCATTACAGATGTTTTATCTCCACTAGCTTCAGCAGCTTTAATAGAATTTGCATGGAGTTCATCAAAGCTAGGGTCTTCTACAGAGTCCTGACAAGTAACAAGCCTGTCTGTCCCACCAAGCATCCCAAACAGCTTTCAGATTTCAGCCTTGGGCAATCCACCTGAAGCAACCTCAGTACCTCACAGATGCTGTTCCATCAGGAGAAAACAGATCTCTGTGCACCTCCGTACACAATAGACCTCTTTCCATAAAAGAAAGGTTTGATGCTTTGCAGGTGGCAAACCTGCAGGAGAGAGGTTTGTGCGTGGAGGTCGCAGGTGCATGAGGCATAGGCAGAGCAATACATGAAAAAATGACAAATGATGCCAGAGTACAATGCCAGCACATCCTCTGCTGGCTGAGCCTGCTGTTACTTGTTCCCCTGCCAATGTGTGGAACTGGCTGCGAGCAGCTGGGAAAGCAGCCATCCCTCTTCGGTGTTCTTACATATTTACTCAGCAATTACTCCAGCTATTTCACATGCATACTCAGGATTTGACTGCCTTTTATTCACCAAGATCCAGACTCCAAACCATATGCCCCCAGGTCACACACAGTGGTATCCTGTCATTGATACAGAATGATCACTGAGCATACTTCCGTGACTATCAGAATGCTGCCCTGCTGACTGTTCACATCCACAAACATCAGTTTGCTTAATAATTGGGATAGCGTATGCATATTTGGAAATGCTATTAAATGTAATTTTGCTCATATATGAGGCTTTCTTCTTTAAAGAAGCTTGCAATACTGGAAGTTGGGTCTAGATAGGAAACAACCAGTAAAATAACCATACCCATTTCACCACCAGCCCTAGGCAGAAAGCAAAACTGAGTTTTGATAGTTTATCTACAACTAACTTATTATAAAACATCTGGAAAAGTCACTTTGCCTTTCTTCCCTGCTGTTTTTCTCTGTATAATGAGAGTAGTAGGTAAAGATGGCTTGCAAGGCTCATGTCATTACAAAGCTGCACTTGATAACTAATAACTAATGTGGTTACTCTGATGTTATAAAATGATACAAAAGATAAAGTACTTGGCAAAAAACCTGTTTTGACATTGGAAGCAGTAATTTTAAATGATGAACCAGAAGAGAAAAACAAAGCATTGAGTCACCTTTGCAGATTCAGGCCCTCAAACTTCTCTTTCTTGATTCCTCATTCAGAAAATGAGGATAAAATATTGTCCCACCTAATAAAAGAATCATAAAAATAAAGCTGATCATGCAAGTCAGTCAAACCTCTGGTATCTGGCTACATGCCTTTCATTTCCTTTTTATTGAGTGCCCAGCTTGGCAGTCACTGGCTTGATTTAAGTGTTGCTGAGCCTTGCAAAGACACATGAAGAAAATGGCAGCAGCAAATAGACAGTATTTCTGTGAATAAGGGAACAAGACTGGGAAGAATGTGCACAGGGACATGGAGTCACAGGTTTCTGGTTCAGATTAAGGGCTGCCTCTGATTTACATGAGGCCTTTGGAAGTAATTTTAACTTTTCATCACATTTTTCCACCAGTCAATGGGATAATGTGTTCCAACACTACCAAAGGAGTAACAAAATATGCACTAACAGTTTTGAGGCACCCAGATATTGCAATAAACACCAATAAAAAGATAAACAAGGAATTAATATTCCTGTGCAAAGTCTAGCATGGTTTTGCCGTAAACTCCAGGCTGGATCCCATATGGAGAGCTGAGAGACTGCAAGAGGATGATCAATTTTTAATTAATGACACAACACATGATTAGCCAATTAAGACTATCCCAGAGCAGATACACATGTAGGACCGAATTAACATTGCTTGTACAACTTTCGTTCTTTAATTCCCTAACTTCTTGGTGCTGTAGCTCCTCCTCTTCAGCAAAGCTACCTTGGGACTGCGGCACCGTAAGAGATGCATTAGACACCGCTTGCACTTGAGGGCTACTTTCAAGGGCAGGGTCTCCGCTCCCCAACACCGCACCGGGACACAACGCCCTGTGGGAACCTCCCCGCCCTCGCAACCCGCCCCGCACCGACCTGCCGGGCTCATGGCTCCGCTGCCTGCGCTGTCCCGGCCACCAAAGTCCCGGCCCGAGGGAGCTGTCCCGGCCCGAGGGAGTTGTCCCGGCCCGAGGGAGCTGCCCCGGCCCGAGGGAGCTGTCCTGGCCCGAGGGAGCTGTCCCGGCCCGAGGGAGTTGTCCCGGTCGCCGCGGCCGGGACGGAAGCCCGGGGCCCTCCCCGGCTGCTGCGGCCCCGCTGCCCCCTGGGCCCCACCCATATCCTCCCCTGAACACACACGCACACACAGCCGGCATCGCCCCGCCGCCCGCGGTAAGAGCCCTCTGCTGTCGAGGTGGTCTGCGTGTGGGGAAAACGAGGAGGGAGTCGAGCCTTTACAGCTGTGCAACAGTGTTGGGGTTTGGTTTTCTCTGCCGCTCATCCTGTGGAGAAAAGCCCCTCAGGGACGGAAGGCACCTGGGAGGTGTCCCCCAGCGATCAAGTGTTCTGGTGTGGTATGATTAGCACCTCCACGATATTATGCCGTGTATTTATTTTTTCGAGTGGCGCAGAATAAAGCAAAAACTAAAAAAAGTCAAACCAAGCAGCCCGTGAGAGACACTGCAAATGCTTCAGCTCACTGCTGCACTGGCTACCAAATTTAGTCAGGAGACATCAATCAAAGTGGCATCTTCCAAGTTCAAAATAAAGGCCGGACCCACCACAAGGAGTTGGAGTTTCCCCATAAAACAAGATTGCAGAAAAGCTGGAAGAACCTTCTGAAATAAGTTTTCAAAGGAAGCAAACCTTTTCAAACCGCTTTGTGCATAGATATGTGCTTCTTGCACACCCAAACTCTTGTGTTCACCTTCTCTACCTGAACTTTAATGTTTTGGGGCTGATTTTAGTGAAACAAAGCAAAGGTTTCAATGATCTCAAATGTGAATTTGCTAATTACCAGTTTCAGGAATGCAGGTGTCCAAAATAAAGAGGCTATACCTGAGCTGAAGGAAAGGCTGCAAAATGAATTCAAGCAGTTTTAGAGGAAGGAAAATTCACATAGAGGAAGTCTTATAGACGTCTTAGTGTGACAAAACCTTCACAGTTTGCAATCAACTACAAACCACAAATTGCAGGAGGCTGGACTTCAGTCAGGGTACTGCTTCTGTAAAGACTTTGCACATTGCAGGGTCTGTGTCCAGCTGAATTACTTGGAAAACTGAACCCTCTGAGCTGTTCCTGTTTCTATCGTTACACAGGTAGATACGTTTTGATTACTATCATTTGTTATGTTTCAGGGGTTATTTTCAGTCACCTCTGCTAAGGTGTGGGTGATTTTGCTAAATTTCTGACTTGGGCTGGCCTACTGCACAGAGGAAACATCTAGCTACATGGACACTGGGAAAATCTGGACTAGATCCCGTCATGTCAGGGTACATGTGCATCAGGAAGAGAGCCTGGAATGCCTCCCCTTATTCCTTGCCACTCATTTTTCACCTTTGGATTTTATTCATTTAAGTCACAGTTATACTTCATAGGCAATAATTTATTCCATTACTGTATTTTTGGGCGCGAGGGATGCAGCACTACAGTGTCAGTAGTCTAGAACTGTGATCAGGATAGGCACAAATGAGATATCTTATAATGAAGGATGCGATATGTCAAACATAAAACATTTAGAAACATTGCTTCTGATTATTTTCCCATGGCAATAATAATCACTGCTTCCTAAAGGATGGGTTAGGTAATATTGGTTGGATGTGGTTGGGATGATTGAGCGTTCTGAACTGTGAGGATCTTTACTGTGGAAATAGGAATTCATAACAAGAAAAACAATCATTAAACACAAATGTATTTAAATATAAAAATAACTAAATTGGAACTTGGAACTCTCATTTCAGTAAAAACAAAACAAAATTAGGGGGGTTGTTCTGGATGTCAGGATGAGGGACAAAATGGATTGTGATAGCCCAATTGTTTACATTTTGAGAGCCAGCGCTGTGGAAATGAGCCTTAAAAGGAAGAAAACTTTGCTTTACTCAGATTTTAAACCAAACAACAGGCAGGCTTCTACTAGTCAAAGAAAGAGAAGCCTTCAGCGGAATCTAGAAGCAAGAGGCCCTACTCTACACGGAGGCCTTGCTGAGGCCCCGGTCAGTGCGTGTGGCATGCCAGGAGGCCTGCAATGGCCGGGGCAAAATCCGTGCTCTCCTCTGGTGGCCGAGGTGCTACGTGTAGGGTGATCCATGTGAGACTGGAAGGAGACCATCTGGGACAGGCTGCTGAGAAGATGGAGACGGAAGGTAGTGCAGGAGTTGTGTTGTCAGATCCCAGTTTAAGGGAGGATAAGACTTGGAGATTGAGGCGGTTATGAAGGACTGCTTGGTGTGGTGCAAGTCTCTTGTCGTGGTGGGTGCCCTTTCACCTCTCCCTGCTGATGGTGAGGCTAAGTCTGTTGGGTCTGTGCTTTTAGTTGGACCCAACTGAGCTCAACTGGTTTACTCCTGAACACGTTTTTTTCTGAGCTGTGGTGCTGCCATCACAGCTTTCGAGACAGTGATACTGGTCTGTCCAGGACACCATGGGAAGGGTGTCCTTCCCATGGTGTTGGGACCACTGTGTTGGTCTCTGACTATTTGCAACTCAAGACAGTGTTAGGTATGCCAAGGCCTACAACCAGCAGAATTATTTCTAAGAGCAAAACAGCTCAATTCTGTAACTGCAGCTTTATTGCCATCAATTTATACTGCTTTAACCAGCCCAGTCATGAAGATTTTCTCTGGTGTAATGTGTGCATATGACGAGATATTACTGCCAGTGTCAGCAGACTCCTACTTACAAATTAAGTTTGCTGTGGGATCTGTCAGAAGTTGAGGTCTTCTCTACAAGTCCAGCAGAAGAATTAAGTTTCCCCAGTTAGATACAGATATAGATATAGATAGATCTAGATAGATAGATAGATAGATAGATAGATAGATAGATATCATAAAGCCACAGAATTTATAGCTCATGCTGGAGGTGTAGGAACACTCACTGTTTCTAGGCAAGGAAAAACTGCTTAATGAAGCAGTGCAGTATTAGAGGGAAAAGAAACAAAAAATCCATGTTAAATCATGAGAAACATGCCTTGGGAATGACGTTAGTGTTGTGTTTAAGTTGTCTGGCTCTCCTCAATATGAATTTCAAGCTTCAATTTTAATAAATTTACTTTAAATATAAGCTTACTTCCAAACACTCTAGATTCATAACACTAACTTGGGTACAATTATATACTTCTGTAATGCTTTTTAGCTTTGAGTTCTCACTGATCTTGTCAAAACTAATTTCTTTCTAGTACTGCCTTTGTTTTTCCCTTTGTGAACATTCTGCTATTGTTGGAATACTGGCTTTTCCTTTGGATATAATTAACATTCAATACATTGCCATTATAATTTCCTACACATCTTACATATTTGTTTTCCACAGGTCTGCTAAGGTTTGAAATGCCTTTTTTTGGTTAAAGAGCTTGAAATGGTTTTGAAAGCTTTATTCACTGTTGGTTACTAACTTAATTTTACTTGTAGGTTTTGTTGTAAAATCCACTGACAATATTGCTAGGCTATACTACAATACAGATAATATTGCTATAATCACTAACATAATCAGTTGGAAATATTGCATGTCAGATGATATTGTTAGTTTTTGTGTTTTTTTAGCAGAAGTTTGCATGTAGTTTAGATTTGTGCTGTGTAGTCATCTTAGGTTTTCTGCCCATGCACACAGCTACTGCATTTCAATGTTCGATGTTACTGCAAGAATTAACATGAAGTTAGCTGAGTGTCCACTCTTCTTGTCTAGTGGAAAAAAAGAAGAAGTAAGTATGCGATATATTTCTAAGTATTGGCTAAATCTTATGAGGATATAGAAAAGAATAAAGAGTGTTACTCAGCTTGTATGGTAGCTTTCAAGAAAGCAAGAAAATTGTGTTTGAGACCCTCATTTTGTTATTTAAGTTCACATGCACTAAAATAAAAATAAGGCAGATCTATGACAAAACATTATTCTAAGAGAAAATGTGACTGTACACAGTAACACTCTCAGTTAAGAAAAAAATGGGTCAAATGAGACAAATCTAATAGCTTCTTTCTTTAGTACCATGATGATTAAATTGGCTAATGGCGCAGATGAAGCATAAGAGAATGTAAAATAGGTGGTTTGGAATATAAAAGCACTGCCAGTATGTCATGAAAATGATTTTTGTCATTCTTTAATTTCATTCTTGCATGTACAAAAAAAAGCTGTTTCCTCCCATAGCATCTTTGGTGGTCACAACAGTGTTAGGTAGTTTTGAAAAAAACTAGATACATTATACATCTGGGTTTGTTTTTTTTTAAGTTTTTTACAGGTATAACAGAGAGCAGAAATTAATTCTTCCCACTTCCCTGTTTGTGGAATATAATTTCATGTCCAATTACCTGTTAGTGTGATTTAAGCTTTGGAATGCATGTACAAGTCACATTAATCCTCAAGATTTTGCCTAACAAAAACCTATGTATTGGAGTTGCCACATTAAAGCCTTCAGTGATAATAAACTGAATTAATCATGTTGTGGTTAGAAACCAGTTCAAATGCTGTTTACAACATAAGAAAGTCAATGCTCCAATATAATGCTATATAACAAGATGCTTTTACACACTTAGAAAGGTAATACCTTATGTGTCTTGTATGTCTTACAGTAATTGTTGGTAAATATGAATTTTTAATGTCTGCCATCAGGGTTGTTTTATACCTCTATTTGGAAATGTGTATTGAAGAACTATACCGCTAATAAATAACTTGATGCAGTACCCAACAGGATGTTAGAAAAATGTAGATTGAATTGGTTAAGTAGAAAACAGAGTGGTTTATGGATTATAAGTAGAGTTTGGTCATAAATAAACTACTGGATTGTCTTGCCACATGCAACCCACAAACAAAGGAATGACCAGGAAAACAATAAATATTTCTTGAGGTCAGTTCAGACCCCCAGTAGCAGTGTGTTTCTCCACTCCACTGGAAGCATCACTGGATGTGTATGTACTGGATTTGTTAGATCTAGATTACTCAGTCTTTGGGCTGTATTCTTGGCTGGTGCAAGTCAGGTCCCTCTTCACTCTCCTCAAGGTCCCTGGACATACCTTCCTATCCATTACTCTTTTTCCTTCTTTTATCATATTGTAATTTTTTTTTCAAAGTATAACATTTGCCAGTATTTCTAGCAAAAGAGTGACTAGTTGAGTAATGCTTGTCCCATCTCTAAAATTAATTGTTAAGAATGGTCCGGAAGATAGAGGAAGGCAACGCTTGAATTGCATTCCTGAAAAGTAGCGAGTGGCAAACAGCAAAGGACGAATTTAAGATGACTTAATGGGATGGTAGCAGCATGCGGAGATCTAAAACCAATGAGGTATTGACTTTGATGTTTGGGAATGCAAAGAGAAATATCCAATAATGAAACCAGAGCAAAGGTGATGTATAGTTCCCGACCAATAGTCAGCACTCGCCTCTTATTGATCATCTGTGCCTGAGAGACTAAGGTGACCTATTTTTCTTCCCAGTAGCAATACAAAATTATGCAGTCCTGACATTTTATTTGTGGAGAACTATTTGTTACTTTCCAAAGTGCAATTATTGTAATGTAATGTTTTGTTGATACAATGTTGATTTACAGCCTCTGCCTGTTAGTTCAGTAATGCTCATACCTTTAACCATTGACTATAGAATTAATTTAGTCCAGATTACAGTCATTCTTCTTCAAGTAAGAAACTAATTTTCAGAGACAACTGAAACAGTATGGAAAAAAACCAATATATCTATTAAGGACTATTTTCTAATAGCACAAACGTTACTTTTTGGTAGTTTTCAAAGACATTTGTCACGTGCCAAATGAATGATAAAGAACCTTTCACTGAAATGATCTTACCACTTTTTAATTGGAGTTACTCAAAAACAGGCTGTAGAAAACACTTCAAAATGAACAGGTCAGTCTTGGCAGAACAGACAAAATAGACCATGTGCCCTAAAAGAACTTTGCTGAAATTACAGTCTAATTTGCCAATATTTCGCTTTTCAATTAATGAGAAAATCCAACAGTTCCTATTGCAGAAGCAATTTCAGCATTGCCATTTGCCTGCAGTTAACTACTTGCTAAAATATAGTTCTTTTTCATATTTGCTTGAGCTAGAGATCTTGAGATTTCACAGGCCTTTTTAAAAGACATTTTTTTAAAATGGCTGATAAATGGGATAAAGTAGATTTTTTCCTTTCTCTACTTCTTTTTTACTCCTCCTGACTTCACAAATCTGAAGAAACTGAATCCAGCCTTGAACAAAGAAATGGAAGAAAGGGGTGAGACAATTCAAACAGGAAGCTGAGATTACCAAGCTATACTTAAAAGATCAGACGTGCTTGTAAGGAAACCTGAAACTGGGGAAGGATTTGAGAGTTGGAATGATGCTAGTGAACATACGTGGAATGTATGTATTAAAACACTAGAATAGAAAAACTTGTGAAGAAAAACTTGGGGCATAACTGATGTCTTCTATCCTCAAAAATCACTTGGTCCAGACTCAGAAGAGCACTTCACTGGTGAAGCTGTTGATGTCTTTCCTAGAGTCATGGCACTGAATCATATGGATAGAGGCTGAGTTTAGGAATTTTGCATAGGATTGCTCTTGAAATGTGATCGCTAGCCCAGACTTTGCTGGCATACCTGGCTGGCAGTGTTGATTGCATACTCCTGTCTGTACTGTTGCAGTACACGTGTGTGCATCCTGTACAAATGGCCAACTAAGTAGTGTCAGTGTCAGGGAACTGAATGGGAGCTTCAGACAAAGTTTTTGGGTAGAGGTGTAATTAAGCCTTTATATGGCTTTGTCCTTCAGGATTAATGATGGCAAACCAGGTATTCAATATTATTAAATTGAGTGCTTTATTTAGATTGTTAATGATAATGATCTGGTAAAAAATAAGAGAATAAAGGTAAAACTGCAAAATAGTAAAAAGGACAGAATGTCAAAAGAACAAAAGGCTGTAATCAGAGTTATTAACTGCACAATAAAACTAATATAGTGCACTTTTTACTCAATCAATATTATCAGAGCTATCTTATCAAGTAGAGATCGATGTTACTGACCCATACCAATGACTGCAGGAAAATCTCTTTGCTCAGCCTTGAGAGTTAGCCTTGAGGGGCATCCCCACCCAAGGGAAAGATCATCAGACACCTTAGAAGTCCCCACCATGAAAAAGTGTGACTAGTCTTTTACAGAATTGAGTGATTGACTGTCAGTCATACACATCTTTAAATTCTGTGTTGTCATGCCTGCTCAGCAAAAGATGCTCCATTGCTGGAAGAGCTGTTACCAGATCTCTGGTTTCTTATGCTCGACACTTCTGACTCTCACCTTCTTCTCAGTGCCTGCACATCCCTGCTGCTGTTTGTTGACAGGAAGTACCTTTCTTGGAATTGTGATGTTTGTGATTTGAGATGGTTTGTTCAAGATGGTCTCAGGACTCTTCAACACAAACCAGCAGGTCCTCCTTGCTCAATCCATTACTGTTAAATTAATAGTCATTATCTATTATGTTCCTGGATAACTCAGCAGCCAAACTACATGCAGCTAAATAGGCTAAGCTGATATTTTAAATTGAGCTCAATTGAGCTGTCTTCAGTCCAAATTGTGTGTTCTGGATGTTTAATAGTGCTCTGCAGCCATTCAGACTTGCTTTCTTGCATCTTCCTGTTGCCAAAATGACTTGCACTGCCTGTAGCTGTGGAGTATTGAAAAAATGTGTGTGTTCCTTTATCAGTGGAGGCCACCATACCTACCTTAAATCCATCAATAGCTTTGGCAGTTCGTGTAGCACAAGTGACTGGAAATGGACTGTCCCTTCTTGCATGTTTTTACAATAAGAAAGAAGCAATGTCTTCTCAAGGTTACATTGTCGTACAAACAGTGACATTTTGGGTCACAGTGGGATTCTTCGTGCCCAGCTGTAATTTTTTTCTTCTAATATTCAAAATGCTCTTACTGTATGTTGGGATTTCCCAGGCCCTACTGGATGGGGCTTCGAACAATCTGGTCTAGTGGAAGGTGTCCCTGCCCACGGCATGGAACAATATGATCTTTAAAGAATCTTTCAACCCAAACCATTCTTCATAAAGGAAAGTGAAGTGTATGAATCTCAAGGATTTATGGTTCTCTTCTAGATTGTTTGCTTGTAAGTCACACTGAACTGTTTGTTTTCTTTTCTCCAAAATAATATTGGTCTAAGGTAATAATGTTCAGATTGTAACTTTAAATCCACATTAAAAAAAAAATCTAATTTTATACCTCCTTTCTGTGTGGGTTGATACACCTTTTCTCACTTTGCTGAAAGTTGTCTTCTGAATTCTGATCTCCTACCTCACAGTATCACTACATACAAATCATCACGTGTCCAGATGCATTACAAATATTGGTTTATCATCTCCTTTCCTTTATGATATTGGAAAATATTTCTTATTTCAATCACTCTGATTCTCTGTTGAGGCTGGATTGTTTTCTGTACTTCCAAGGGGGGAAAAAGCAAATAGTTTTTTAGGAGTGTAGAACATGGAAGAGGGGCAAGTCTGAAAATAATAGTTGCACTTTCATTGGTGCTACATCCACTCTGGTGGAGCTGCAGCAAAGCAATCATAAATGTGAGTCATTTCCCTCTGTCCTAGAAAGAAGGAGTCCAGATGGTCTGTCAGACTGCTGGAACTCCCAGCCTCCCAGAAATTACTTCTCCAGCACCTGAGGCAGGAGGGAGGGCTCATTGGATCCTGCTGGTGTCTTGTCTACATTGGTTTGCACATAAAAGTGCAAAGACCGAGGTGTCTGAGACTGACTTTCTTTGCATCACGTACCGTGATATCACTGTTTTAGGCTTTGTGGCTTGATAGAGAGAGGGAGAAAATACAGGATTTTTTTAGCTTTGCAGCTTTCTAGAGATAGGGAGAAAATATAGCATTGAAAGCAACTTTTAAGAGTTGTGTGTTTGATATATATACAGTATGCATTTTTTTATTTTTCCTTTTTGAAGTGCCCATAAGTAGGTGGGTCCTTGGAAAGTAGAACAGCATGGTGAGAATGACTGTTAATATTCAACATGCTTTATATGCAATAGCTTTGCATATATATGTATTTTAAAAATTACTTTTTTGGCTTTCTATTTTATAAAGCTCTTGTGGTATATTATCATAATCAGTTTTTCTTAAGTCCAGCTTAGAAACCCCTTATTGTTAAATAATATCCTTCCATTTGGATAAACTTACTTTTCTCACATTGTCTGTCCCTCTATGTACTCCATGGGTAAATTAGCACTTAGCCAAGAAGTGGCCTGATCATGTTTAAAAGCCCAGTAGAAGAGAGGGAGAGCTGCTCAGTGAGTAATGCTTTTGCACCTTTAGCCTCTTGTAGCAAAGCAGACCCAGTGGAACCTGGCATTTTTGAGAGCTGTAGAGCTCTGGGTAGCACTGCTCCGTTTTGAGGGCTCATAGTAACATCTTACACTTTTTATTGGAAAATAAAAGCAAGATAATTTTCTGTCTGAATATATAATGTATGAATTACTGCTTTTGAGACACTGATACATAAATTATAGATAGCCTTTCAGATTCTTCACTATGTATTATTAATTAAAAACTGAAGATCTTCATCTACACCCTGATATCTAGGCCACTGGAGAACATATTTTAGTGTTGGGGACTATATAACCCAGGCAGAATGCAATAAAATGCTACCATTTTGTTGTTTATGGGTAGCATTTTGATACACAAAATGGCCAGAACCTTCTGCTATTAGAGGGGATAGCAGATGTTCTGCTTTATGAAGAGGAGGAGTGAAAAAGAATGAAGGTGATGTTTTCTCTTCCTTTGCGCACACAAAAGTAATATGAACACATATTTGTCCCATGCTTAGCCTAAATTATGTAGTTTCTCATGACACAGTTTGCACCATGGAAATCTGTCTTTCTGTCCTTCGCTCTGTGTTCCCATCCCCTCTCTTTGGAATAGTTTTTAATGTTGTTTGATAGGTGTTGTAGTTGCCTGTTAGAGTCATTCTGAATTACAAGTTTAGAGGGCAACCGATGAAGATGCTCAAAGTTGCCTGATATTCTTAATAGCTAAGCTTCTAAAATAAAGTCAAAGAGATACATAACAAAGCACATAGTCACAGCAAGCCATAGTTAGCATTAATTTCTTTTAAATTAAAGTGGAAACAGCCTGTCATAGACTCTTGAGATGTTGGCTAGTGATGGTAGACCCACATTGAAGAGTGAATATGGAGAATGTCCATTGCTTGTTTCTTGTAATCGGAGGATGTGCTAGTGCCTTGAATTTGAACAAATAGCCTTTGTTGTGTAAGCCAAAATTGAATAAAAGCTAATATCTGGCATATGTCTACAATCACAAATTTAACAGCAATCAAAATATGTCTGCCCAATTCTGTACTTTATTTTTTAACTAGTTTTACATGGAGAACTACAGATGGTTTTGTGTTTGTTTATATTCTACGAATCAGTTGTAACTGCTGCTGTAAATAAATGTTCATGTAGCTCTTCACTTTTACTGACAGAATGCTTCATGCTGGGACTGTTGCACAGCTGGGATATAAATCTCATACAAAAGTCAGGCAATACAAATGAAGATAAATGCAAGATACAAAACCCAGACTAGAATGACAGCTTCATTCATCCTATAGCTTATGCACTGGGAACAGAGAAATCATTCTCTGAGGAACAGACCACCTTTAGAACCTGTACAGTTCTGAGGTGTTTATTGTCTCACAGACCAGATATTGTCACAGCTTCCTTAAGCGAAATTTCCAAAGGTCTGGGGGAATTACCACAGCAAGACTCAACTTCCTGATGTGCATACATGGTGAGAATAAAAATTGATGTCTAATTATTACTCATCTCAGGCAGTAAGAGTAACAACCATTTATTTTCTTTTAGTGATAAGAAGGTAAAATAGGTGCCATCTGCTGCTGAGCCAAACAATTTTGTTCTCACTGAATACTCCTGTGCTTGGAAGTAGCTGCCTTATTAATGCCTTTCCTAAATGCAGACAGCTTGTTTATGAATCAGAGCCCAGCTACCAACCAGTCCTCATGTTAATATTTTGAATGAGTTCTTTTCCAATGAATAATCTCCCTGCATTTCATTGCTGACTAGATGAAAATGGAAGGAAGGAGTTGGGGAAGAAAGCTTGTGTGATTCTCTTGGACTGTAGTGGGGTTGCTGCTGGGATTTATAGGTTTCTTAGCTTAATTTTCCTCAGAGAAGGAGCTGATTCAGCAGTGTCTGTTGTGGTTTATGCTGATGGCAGGCTGCCCTTGCAGTCAGCACAATCAGAACAATGTGATCACCCTGTAATGCTGCTTGGATGGACTTTTAACTTTGACCCCCCCAACTGACCCACATTTGGCTGCCTTGCAGTGGTTGACAACAGAGGGACCCCAACCAGGCAAAGCCTGCAGGATTTCCAGAGATTCCAAAGATGAAGCACAATAGTTGTCTCCATCCCTCACTGCTCTGCTCCCCTCTGCCTTCTTTACTCCTTCTTAACTGCTGCCTTCTTCTGATGCCTTTTAGAGAAACTGGGAGGTCGTAGCTGCCAGTGTTGATCTACCCCGAGCATGGCAGCGCGTTGCTGCATGCAGGGTCAGAGCAAGCCCTGGTGCACCAGGGCATTAGTGTATGACCAGCTCAGGGAAGAGGGCAGGGGCTACATCAGAATGAAAAAGGATGTGGCACTGTAGGGCAGATGAAACATCTGAGGTTTTTCTATTTCCGGATTCTGGGAAGCCCGTGTTGCCAGAAGCTGTCCTTGTCATGCCCTGTGAGTAACCCTCAGAGGCACAGTGATTCAGAGCTACCCCTCTGAGTCATAGGTCAGAAAAGTGACTTTCCTTAAATTCTTCTCATGCAGCTTCTAGCTATAGTGGCATCAAGGTCAAAAATTATGCAGATCTGAAAACTGATGGAAACACATCTGAAGTTGTAGTACTTAGAAATAAAAACTTTGGAAATGACATTGAATCTGAGTTACTGAACTTAGGACAAATCTTTAGATCTAGACAATGGATGGTATCGGTCACTTTTATTTCAAAATTCTGATTCCAGCTACTGTCAGGGACAATGTTCTGGACTGGATCTACAAAAGTCAAATGCAGACTTATGGTACCTTTTCTTCCTGCTTTTCTGTGCTTTAGAGGGACAACAGATGTTCATTTTTCTCCCTTGTCAGTAATACAATGCACCTTCTTTTATCAGTTCCTACATGCAGTAGTATATACATGTGTGTATAATCTTGTAGTGGAGCCATATTTCCCACCCACCCATCCTATAAGAAATTTATGCTATTTTCTGTCGCATGTGCAGTTTTATGGTCTGTATGCAGATACAAAATCAAAGGACTCGGGCAATGCTGACTTTCCCGTCATGTTCCCTTGCTCCAGAATAAATTGTGCTGGTCTCTCTGTTGGCATGGAGCAGTTCTGTGGGCCTTGCCTTTTAAATACCGTTTCAAAACAGTTTTTTTGGAAATAACTATTGTGGCAGCAGGATGCTGAGTGGTGTGTGGGCTGTGTGAAAGTGGCTCAGGGATGTGGAACTTCAGCATCATGGCTCGTAGGGATTATTGGACACCAAGCAAGTAATGCAATAAAAGCTACACAATGAAAACAGTCAGTTGCTGACATTTATGATAGAGAAAAATAACAATTGTTCCTCTGAGCCCTTTCACCCATTATGCTTGTGCAGAATGTGGAAGATGAGACATGATGCTCAGCAACTGTATGCAATACTATGTATTTGAAATCCTCAAAGCCAGGATTTTATCACCAGAATTATAATTGTGGTGCACACTGAGGAGCCATTTAGTCATATGGTTTTTGGCTGTGGTTGTGGCCAGTGCTGTTTTAAGAGAAAGAATAGTAATTATTGTTGAGGTAGACAGCGTAGGTGGAAGCTATGGTGCAATGTCTTTCTCCTGGTGTTTGACTAAAGCAACTAGAAATGAAAGATTTAGCTTAAAAAGCCAGGCAATAGTAAACCAAAAAACAATGGCATACTTGTATTGCAGACAGCTGTTCTTTCTGGAATTTCACTTTATTGATCATCCTATTTCTCTGCTTTCTCTTTTCTGTACTTTTGAAACCTGTGTAGTTAACCAAGTCCCACTGACAACATAGATGTATTCAGAAGGATGAAAAATTAAAAGTCAGAATATAAAATGTATGTTTATGTATGTATGTATAAAAGCTTATCCATATGCATGTATACATATACATATACATATATTTATATACACTTTAAAACTTTTGAAACAATTGTGTAGTATAAATGGTGTTTGTAGAATAATAGGTTTAGTGGCAGCCATTTATTTTGCTTTAATTGCTATGCTGTTCATTAATAATTTGGTGCATTTCTTGCCATCTGAACTTATGTCATACCACAAGTCTTGCCTATTTTGTACCTGAACCACTCATGTTTGCACCATCCATGAAAAATGTTGTAGACCTGTGAGCGAGCCTCCTTTACAGGGGCTCTTCCCAGGCCGGTGCTGGCCAGGGCTGTGGCTGCTCCAAGGACGCAGCAGCTCCCCTTGCCCCCAGCTCACCGTTCGCCTGAGCTTGGATGGAGTAATTTGTGCCACACCAGACAACAGGAGATCTTCTTGGAAGACGTTTTCCAGCGAGATTTATTGTAGGCAGGTCTGAGGGGTTTTAACGGGGGAGGAAGGGGTTTAGGAACACACAGGAGGACCTCTCTGCTGAAGGAGCATCTTGACCAAGAAGCAGGTCACTGGAGGCGTGTCAGGGGTTATATTCGGGGAGAAGGTGGGAGGGAAGAGTGCTGTGTAACCAACAGGGAGAGGAGGCATAGATGATAGAACGCGGGAAAAACCAGCAAGAGTACGTCGGGAGAGTGGTGTCATGAGGGGTACAAGATGCAAGGAACCTTCTAGACTTGGGGTGTTGCTCTACAACAGGCACTTTTTCATTTGCATAGAAAAGCAGCGAACTCTGGGAATAAGGCTGGGCTTTCTCTCTAATTCAAACTAAGGCTTCTTCCCAGGGCAAACAGGCCTTGTCTCTACCATTACCATCTCCCACACAGACCCTTGTAAGAGATTGTTTTCCTCCTATATCTTTGATTAAATGAAATTAGGGCTCAAAACGGAAATACATTAGAGGTGTATTGGTGTTTGAATTGAGCCCTTTTAAGTAGTTTTATGTATTAATTTCATTTCTCATTAATTGTCAACACCATATACATAGATTTATATATATCTGTGGATAGTGCATAGACGTGCTGTACACGTATGCACACAGGATGTTTGGTTACACATAATGATTTTGTATGCCTCTTCTGTTTATCCTCTAAAAATTGAAGAGGAAAATAAGTTTGGGTTAGGCAGTTAGAATATTCATATGGTAGACAATTATGTTTAAGTAGAGATCTAAAAATGAGAAAATATGAATGCTATAAATATTTGCCGTATTTTTAAATGAATAGACACAACACTCCTTCCCACATCCAAAGCTGTTACTTTATATTTGGAAGGAAAAGTGGTACCTTTATGAAGCACACACATGCATCTCTTTTGCTGAGTTACCTCCTTACTCAGTGAAGAGCGTATTCTGCTCCCTTTCCATTTCAGTTCAACTGTAGGGGAAAATCCTTTCTTTTTTAAGTACAGCAGACAGTTCCCATTATTAGTATGTTGTAATAGGTCCCAGCAGGTGTTTCTATCAATAAAATGTTTCATCTCAGACAGACATTTTTGTATAAATATTAAAAATACATGCAAATACAATTTGATATCAAAACATACCAGTACACTGAAATATTTAGGTCACAAGTGGTATGAAAAGTTTAAACTTGAAAACTCTCTCAAACTTCTGGAGTTCCAAACTCCAACCTGAGTCCAGAGCCACCAGTCCAATTTGTAATGTGAAACTAGTGCAAGTCTTAGGAGATAATCTGATAATTTAAATGTTGCAGAAAACAAAAAAATTTAAATTTAAGCTCCAAGCTTTTAAGTTTTTAAATTAACCTATTGCCATTTTTTTCCTATTTGTAAATTTCTGCTCTTTATTTAAGTGGGTTGATGTCTGTAGCAAGGCAGGAGGGTACAGAACATCACTTACGTTGTATGTTAGGTGGGACACAGTGACACATTTCAGTGTTTAAGTGCAAGGGAGAGACCAGAAGGACCCTGTAAAATACACTAAATGTGCAAAGAAGCATCATTGGGGTGAAGAGATGTGAATGTCTCACTGTAAATTGGCCATGATGTCAGATCTCAGACAGACAGGCTTGTGTTCACATGGCTTGGGGTCCTTAAAATACCTCCTTTACTGTCTTCAAAGTTCTTTTATTGCTTGGATTAGGAAAGTAAGAACTGAAGATACCACTGACTTGTCTGAGTCAAATCTTTTGATCTGAGCAATATAAGGTCTTCCAATGCAGCAACTAAAATGCTCAGTGAAAAGCATTCTTTGTTTTCTGTAAGGTTTTTTAGTAACGTGGCCACTTGAAATGTCCAATAGAAAAGTCAAATGGAAAAAAATATAAGAAATCCTTTGTGTGGTGCTTGCCACCCCTTAGAGGCTTTGAATCCTGGATTGCTTTATGTAAAACATGTCAGTACGGCACCACCACCTCCAGCAATGAAAAAGGAAAATCATCAGAAAATCAGACAGAGAGGAAGCCTACAACTTGTGCCTAGCCCAGAAGAACCACATGAAACTTAAAGTACACAAGATCTGTTTGAGTCTTTCTAATTCCTTTCTTCTCCAGTCCTGGATGCTCTTAGAGGTATGTCAGAACTGCACAATGCAAAAGCTTCAGTTTCTTGAGAAGTGAAAACTATGATCTTTCTTGACTTTATGGACTGCAATATTTGACCCATAAGAAAAATTTATGGAATACTATGAATATTTTCCAGCAATGCAACAAATTTGCAATGTTGCAGAAACAATTAAACAGAGGCTGTTCTAGTCATGGCACAAGGGATGTTCTGTGGTCAAGATGAGACATTATTAGACCTTTTTTTCAAAATTGAAGCTTCTTAGCTCTCATTCTGCTGATCTTTGATGTTGTAGCTGGCGGGAAGTGGAAGAAATATGCTTGAAATTATAGTTTCCCAACAGATTGAAACTTTTAATTTGAAAATTGGCCCAATCATAATGACAATTTCTTCAGAGGGGGAGAAGCCTTTTAACTTTTTATAGCCTGTAGCAATTTTTCCAATTATCTGAGGCATTTATAGCGTAGGATGACGTTGGGAAAGATACATAAAGGTCTTGAGGATTTATAAAACACAGTAAGCAGATGTTTATGGCAGCCTAGGAGTAGCTGGAGTCAAGGGTCAGTGAAGACACTTGAGTGTAGGATAGCTCTTTTGTTCCCACTAATTGTCAGACTCAAGACATTTATCTTTTGACTTTTTCCATACATCCAAGAGTTACTGGGTTGAGAAGAAATCATAGCCTGGATGTAGGCCTCTAATGAACTTAGTTGCTCTCTGGCATGCAGAGGGGGAATACATGGCCATCTATGGGCCGTCTAGGAGGGAATAGATGGCTATGTATTCCTACTGCCCAGTTACAGTCGGTAAGAATGGTGGTATTGGCTGTCAAGTCGCAACTCAGGAAGGCTGCAGGCCTCTCTTGTCACATGTTAGTGGCCACCAGTAGTTTCACAGGTGGATGTTGTGTGATAGGTTGGATTCAAGATTCAGACATCTCACATACACACTGTCCTTTCTGTTTCCTCTTTTACCACTGCACATAGTTTCTGGTCAGTGGCCTTGTGCCATTGTTTCCCTTCCATCCCTCATCTCCTGCTCCCTTTCGTCACTTTCCTTTTGATGTTCCTTCATTCCTGTGTTCTGCAGAAAAATACACAGTTGCCATCATAACAACCATCAATACTATTAGAGAGATGTTTCTTTGATCTTTTTCCAATAAAGTCATCACAGGAAATTTCTAATTTGTTCTGAAAGAGCACTCCATAAATCTTACCACTTTCATAAACATCAACCTGGCATTTTACAGGGCTGCTTGAAAAGAAATTACTGAATGCATTTAGAATGCTATGACTGTAAATGCAAGGTGTTCAAAGGACAAATCTTCAAAAAAACATCCACTGATCAGTGGATGGTGAAAACTGTAAATGTAGTATTAAGGTGTGTTCAGTTTTCTTATTTTTAGAATAATTAAATTTTTTTTTCATTCATAAAGACATTGTTGAAGCAATATCAAATATTTGGAGAATTACAAGTACAGAGTCCATCACTTTGTTTTTTATTCATTCTACCCATACTGTGCCGATAAAAGGTGAGAGAATTCCTTTTCTGAAGTTTCTTCCAGTGTAGGCAGATTAGGCCCTACACAGACAGAACAGAAAGAGAAATGGGATGGAATTAATACTATAAATTATTATTTTCCTGTTTTACTAATTTTATATGAAGTTGAAATTGTTAGTTGTTTATGGTCCCCTTTTCTACGTGATTACTGCAACCTTTTCCCCTGTCTTCATTCACTTTGAACAGCTTCCTATCTTTTCCACGTTGAAGCAGCAAAATAATGCCCCATGAAGCCTGGGTTCTATGTGAAAGGTTTCAGTGGAACCTGGGAAGATCTCAGTTATCCCCTTCAGGATCTACAGGGACAACTCAGCCGCTTTTTCCTTTTGTCACTCTCCCTGAGCCTGTGCGGTTTGTGAAGTTGTGCAGGCTCCCTCTGGTGGCCCACGGCCACTGGGCGGGCGAGAAATAGCGTCTGCAGTAGGCAGGTAGAACATAGAAATTTGATAGGGCAAGTAGTTCCTAGATTTGGCTTTTTATTTGTGGAGACTCCCGTTAACAATCTAAATTTATACAAGCATATAAATACAAAAATATTACATAAAATTAAACACAAATGAAATAAATACAAATTTGTTGTGATAGTTTAACAGTCTCTAAGTGAAGACTCCTATTTTTATTAAAAAATATTTTGGTATCTTATTTGTAACACAGCAAACCAAGCATGGTTATTTCCTTCCAAAGATTGCAAGCCCAATAAAGTTCATTTTAGCAGTTTTTATTATCAGCCACTTACTTTTCATTCTGAAAAGGAAACAACTGTCTTGCTGCTGATTCACATTTCCATTGCTGGTGCTGTCCATGTTTCTTTTACGTTTGCTATTATGCTTTGCAGAGCTGGAAAGTTTAGTGAGTTTAATCATTTAGACTCGATATCAGCACATTTGAGTGTTTGTCCTTTCCTTTGAATGGCAGCTGTGTGGACCACACACATCCCTTTTTCTTCTTTCCTGCTTGGGGTAGACTGTGAGTGGGATCCAGGCTGAGCCCTCACCTGTTCACCGTTTGTAGTACAGACAAGACATGACTTATAAAGCAGGGCATGACAATATTGGCCAGCATAAAGCTCTCAGGGTGTCTTGAATGCTTTCATGCCTACAGGACATTTTTCTAACATTTTGTTGTTTGTATCTTGTGTTATGTAAGTTTTAACAGCAGAGTTCAAAGTCTGAATCTAAATTATGAACCACCTATTTTATTGTATTTTTAGGTTTATTCAGTGTCTATTAACATCTATGGTCTTCGTAAAAAGTAAATCATGCTCTCATATAGCATAATAAGAACAGAAAAGATAAAAGATCACCTCCATTCATGTTTTCAGAACTACGAAATATCTTATTATTTTTCCTACAGTGATTTACTTTCACTCTTTGTATGTAGTAGTGTAAAAGTCAATGTTTCATACCCTCTACCATACTGGATTGTATCAGCAGATATTTTGTTAGTGACTACAAATGCTGTGTTGGCAATCGTAACAGAAAGGAAATTCAGTCTTAAGACCGAGAATTACATGTTATTCCAAAAAAAAGTCAGAAATCGAATGTCCAAGAAAAGCAGTTTAACCTAGTGAAAGGTATTTTGTAGTGGGTTTTTTATTGCTAATTTTTTATTTTCCCTACAAATGATGATGTTAGTCCAGTGTCCTACTAAGCACAGATGGGTGTTGTCTTTCCTGTAGGCAGCAGAGCCAGTCTGCAGCAGTGCACTCCTGGGAGAGGATGCTCAGCCTGCCATGGGGGGAGATGAGGGGACCAGACTCAAGGGTGTGACAGAGGTGTCAGGAGACAGCTGCATTCAGGCGCTGCAAACTGCACTCAGGCACTGCACTGGCTACAGCTCTTTCAGAGAAGCACAAAATGTATGACTTTTGCCCATATTCAGTGAAATTCACCCCTGTGGTTGCCTGCCACCCAGGATCAGCAGCCCTGAGCCTGCAAGTTGGCACAGCACTGCATGGAGTGACTGCACTTTTGTGAGTGTGAGGACAACTCAGCTATCTTTGCCATTATAACCATCTTTTCCTCCTGTCACTGTCATCTAGAAAAGCAAAAGCAAAAGAACAGACAAAAAAATACAAAACCCCCTCACCAAAGCAAGCAGCAATTGCCTCTTTTCACAGTTATCTAGTACAGGGCTTCCACTCTTAATTGGTTACTTTTTGTCACAAGTCATCTGAAAGCACATTTTACTTTGGTGTACACGGGTACAACTTCAGAGAGTTCATTAGTGAAATGATGCCAAAATTCTGATTGCGGTGAATCCATCAGGTATGAATTGACCATAAACCACACTGAACAGTCCTGAGGGTTTTATGAAACATTCTTTAGAAGAAATTCTAGGGGACAAAATAACAAAACTGAAACAGTATATATGATATTTCAAGTCTCTACATGCTGCAGTATTTCTGTAATGTGTCTGAGTTTGTTTTATGAGAGTTTTGCTTTGCTCCTAAACTCTACTTTTAATGAAGCACAAAGAATCATAAAAACAGACCTAGAACAATGGTGTTTTTTAAATTCTTGATTAATACTTAAGCATGGGAAATAACTCTGATGTACAAGGAATGAGTTCTGAACATTGCCAAAGCTTTTAGTGTATGTTAGCTGAGAAATTTTGTTTTCCAAGCATGTTAGAAGACCTCTGGTTGGTTCCTAGACTATTTTGGAAAAATTAATCTATGAAACCAGTAAGGCCCTGTGTGTCCAGGTGTGTTTAAAATAAAGGAAAATATTTGATCTCTTTCTTTTCTTAAAACAAAGGAGACAGCAGCTCTGTGTGGCAAAGGATCATCTTCTGTGACATCCATCAACGTGCTTCTGTATCCACATGAAATCTGATATGCATGTCAAAATAATTCAGATGATTTCCACCAATTTCAGCAGATTCTGGATGGATCCCAAACTTCCTGAGTGAAACTTTCTTTTTCACAGTAGTAGAGTTCTCCTGGCATTTAAAAGCTTGTTGGGATAAGTAAAATCTAATAAAATTACTTCTATATTCAAAATATTTAAAGAAACTGAGAGTGAACTCCAGAAAACCACCAGCCAGGGTTCACCTGAGCTTCTGTTTGCAACTCCTAGGTCCACAAAAATCTCATCTCATACAGTCATGAGCTGGTTTGCTACAACCCATAGGATCTGAATATGGTCTACAGGTCTCAATCAATTCAAAAAGGAACATTTCCAATACATCTGAAAGTCTCTTCCACATGCTAGCAGAGAAAGAGAGATCTCTGTGAAGGACTATATCTAATTCATACTTTTATGAGATTTTATGATAGTGAATGCTATGAGTTCCAGCTCTGCTAGGTGTAGTAACTTAATTTACTATTCTTGCAACACAAATCAAATTCAAATCAGAGTCCAGGTAGAGTGGGCATATCTTCTTTGATAATCTAATATAAAAGTAATTCTCAATGGAGATTAAAAAAAAAACCTGTATGTAATTTATACAGAAGGAAAACTCTTATCTATACTGTGTTGAAACCTTTCTTAAGAAAACCCTGTGTGTGGCTGTAGTTCTTCATTCTGTGAACAGAGATGTATAAAGAAGAAAGCAGGGGAAGTCACATTAAAACTGCCAGGAACAGCAGGAGGACTGAGACAATTTTGAAGCTTGTTTCATACACTCATTTCTTTTTTAATTGCTTTGATCTTTTGAAAAGTCCATGTTAGGCACTGAAAATCTGGGAGACAGAAAGCACCCTCACTACTGCATGAATTTATCAGCTGTAGTAGAGCTGAAATAGATAAGCACTGTTCTCTCTGTGGGTGTGTATGTATACTTTATTAACAGAAGAGCATGAAAAAGTGAAAGTAAATATACTTTTATTAGAAAGTTAGATTTTGTGGTTTATGCTGCATTATGAAAAAATTCTTTTCCTGATTGTAATGTTGTGATTGGTTAGGAATGTGGTTTTTTACAGGATAGAAGAATAGGGATGAGAAGAGGATATAAATGCTATGGTGTCCCGTTCCAATAGTATTTTCCCAGCAGCATAGCAGCACCAGCTGGTTGCTGTAACTGGCACAGGCAGAAGCACTCCTGATCCCTGCATGGCCTCTGGAGTAGCATGAGAAAGAGAATGCTTGGTTAAGCAGCAGGCTGAGGGTATTTCTGAGACTTGCTGTGTGGCAGCTCCAGACTTACATGATTTACCAAAAATAATTGCTGTCAGAGTGTTTTACTGCTTGTTTGCTTTGCCCTCTACTATATCCTTCACCGAATTAACATTGTATGACAGGAAGGAAAAGGTGCCGCCTAACAGGTAGAGCACTGTTTATTAAAGGGAAAGGAGAGGCAGACGTGGATTCTAGTCCTTCTACCCAGAGTTCTGTATTGTTTCATGAAGGTTTAACAAAAAACTGCAGAACGAGGTATTTGGGTGGAGTCTGGGCCTGTAGCTGCTGCAGGTTTGTGTTTGTTCCATATTCTCTTTCTCTTGCTGCATTTTGAAAGTGAGAGGCTGTGCAGAAAGTAGGCAACTACCAATAGCGTAGTGATCAGCTCACTCTTAGGAGAGGGGGGCATCTGAAAAGCTTTCCAGGTGTTCAAGAATGTTCGAAATTTCCACAATGGGACCAAAGTGAAAGGGAAGGCTGAAAAACTATAAACGATGTATTTTATAAATTATGTGCCCTAGGAATATATTACTTTAAGCAATGTACCTGCAGTAATGCTAATTAAAGACAAAAATTTGAGCAGAAATATAAGGCAGACACTTTGCCAGGACTTGTTGTGGTAGTCTTACGGTGCACAACTTACCAAAATGAATAATTACTATAAAAAGTCTTTTTCCGCACTGCACAGGTCTGAAGGCATTCTTGCATCACCTGAAAAAGCATCGCTTTCTAATGCCATGCACTGACTGAAAGAATATAACCATTCAACATATTTTAGCTCATTGGAGGGACCTATAAATCACAGCTGATAGGTCACGTGGAATTCTTGCTGGAATCACAACCTTTCCACTTCATATAAATACTCCAACCACATGGTTCCTGGCCAAAGTCAGAGAACACACGAGCCAGGCTTAACAAGCAAGAGTTATGAGGGATCCTATTTCTTTCTTTAGGGAATAAATGAATAAGCCAAGAAAACAACTCAGCAGGTCACAGGAGAGCAGATCCTGGAGGAGTTACCACCTGTCAGCAGATATCTTGGCTCACAGTTAGAAGTTGTAGTGTTATGTGCAAGATCAGCATTTGGTGAGTTAGCCAGGAGACCACCTCATTCTCTGTCAGCAATTGGGTCACTGAATTAGCACAAGTAATTTATTAAGAGGACTTTAAGAAAACACTTAGAGGAGCATTAGATCAGGAGAGAAAAAATAAAAAACAAGGTTAAAGGGAGGTGTTGTGCAGCTTTTAGGCAAGGTGCTAATGGGGGTGTTGGCCTGCAAGGGGTAATCTATGAAGAATGCTCACCTTGCAGGCCAAATAAATTGCACAGAGACTTATTCCACAGGGAGCAGATGTTTCCTCCAGAGAACAAATGAGAAGGTAAGGACAAAACAGAGTTTCTGAAGTGGTGTAAAAGAGTTCTCTAATAAAGAAATAAAACCAAAGATGTGACATTTCATGTTGATGTATAAATCTTTAGGACTGCTTATGCGATAGACAGCAACATCAGCTAGCAAGAAAAAGAAGCCTTTTTGTAAAACGATGTCTTCCTGGATATGCTCAATCACCTCATGAATCTGGGAGCACTAAGAGGAAATATTGCCAGCCACTAATGCTGAGGCCTCCTGTGTGCAAGGAAGGGGTTTGTAAGCCTGGGTATCTAAGTGCTGTATTGCAGTGGCAGCTTTTTCTTATCTCTTCTCCATGGGTTCATGCTGGGAATGTTTTAGAGAAAGGAATGAGGTGTTTTATTGGCTCAACCTTTCGGAATGCTTTAGAGCTTTTTGCTGAGGAATCCAAGCCCTGGCGAAGAGTTCTATGTCAAGCTATGCTGAGGAGGTGATGATGCATACTGGAATGTGGATTGTACAGAAGGTTGGGGAGAGGTGCAATTTTCCTGCTAGATGAAGTATGGGAGAGGACCATCCCTGCCTCAGGAAGACATGGAATGGAAGTCTTTATTCCTCATGGCTGTCATGAAGGTGTTCCTACAAGATTCCCAAATACATAAATGAAGAAGAGCCTCTAAGATAGGCAGAAACATTGTGAAAGGTCCAGGTTATAGGACAATAATCACATTCATTGCATTCAGTTGTTCAGTATAATTCTTTGGTCAAAATTAGTGGCTACAATTCCAGGTTTGTGCAGATAATTAGAACTGCAGCCTAGCTAGGTCTTGGTTGCCTTGTCTTCTTGCTCTGTTTGGCAAAATGAAATTTGCAAGATTAATTTGCCTCAAACATGCTAAATGTGCTTTGTTTTTTGCACAGCTGGGCAGTTCCTGAATGGCTGAAGGCACTGAGTCCTCACTGCAGCACATACGAAATGTAAAGAGACAGCTGGTTAACAGGCAGCCCATTAGGCCTTGTTGCTGTGTTCTCTCCATGCACTGCAGTCATCCTACGTACAAACCTTTGATAATGTTAGAGGGCCCAGCATGCAGTGCACAATTTCATTTTGGAAGGAACAGAATGGAATTGTTCTTTGTATTTAACTTTAAATATCTTGGTTCATGTTTCACAAAAAGGGGCAAGACTTTTAAGTAAGACTAAATTGAACTAGGAAGGAATTTTTTTCTTTTTTTTTTTTTTGGTGCTTTTTTTATTGAAGAAGAACAATTAAAAAGCATCCTTTCTGCAAACTGGTAAAATTATATTGTGATTTACATTCATTATTAGGCTCATGCCAATGATATTATAACAAACCTCATAAAGTAGTCCTTTTGGAATTGTGTCACCATTTTAATTACCAAACTCATCATGCACTTTGCTCATTTGTGTCTGTATTACATATCAGGAAAAACAGGCTTCATCTGAAGTTGCATAACTGATGATTGCTATCTACAGTGATATGTAGCGAAAACAACTAGTGGGCAGCTCCAGTTTGTTATTACTGTAAATCAAATTACTTCAGCTTGCACTACTCTTGTTCTTGATCTCTCTATTTGGGATGAAGTTTTGGTGTGCTTTTTTTTCCAGAATAATTTCCAAAATATATGTTTGAGGCGGGGCATGAAATGATAATCAAACTGTTTATAGTAACAAAGAAGTAATGGTGTTAAACCTAACAGAGAAATTCATGGACATTTAAGCTGAGAAATAATTGCAGTTTGCAAAAATCAGGACAACGATTCTTAAGCATGTTTTTAAAAGTCTTCATTCACTGCTACATGATTATAAATACATCGTATTCTAATGTTGTGATGTTTTCTGACAGACATTGCTTAAAATCTGCAATATTAGGAAGACTTAGGAAGATCTGTGGGCTTCAACAACTTAGTAACAGCAGCTGTTGTAAGTAAACACAGTAGTGCTTATGTAGTGTTAAAGAGTAAGAAATAAGTTGAAACACATACCTCAATTCCATTATAATACAAAGATAAAATTTCAATTTATGGGAAGATACAGTTAAGCTCACGTAGTAAGAAGATCTGTGATCCTGCAGTGGATTCACTCAAGCCGAGCAGTGTTGCAGACATAAGCATTTGGAAGTTTCCAGAGGTATGATAGCTTCTTGCAAGCTTGAACCTGACCTATTTTGTTCACTGCAATTTAAAACACTTGAGACTGCAGAGGCTAGAGGAAAGGTTAGTGTTTTTTAAATGATAACATTCCAGAGTTGCTGAGACCAGTAGTAAAAAGTAGACCTTTAAGACAGGGCCTATCAGGCTGCAAGAAGTTTCTTAGGGAGGTTGTTTCCATTTTTATCTGTCAAATTGCTTCTGCTGCTTCTACTTTCCTCAGTCAGCTCACCAGCTATTAGAGGTACACAGACCTTTCTGGCAAAGTAACTAAAACGAACTCCACACCTTGCCCTTCCTGAAGCAAACTTGCATGGATGTGTGAACACATGGCATTAGTCTGTGTATGTTTACTTTATGTCTGTGTTCAAAAGTAAGTATGGGGATGAAATGGCAGATAGAAAATAGGCCTATCAACCAGTACAGGCAAATCAACCTGTGAGGAAAAAGCAGTTTCCTTGGAGGCGCAAGACAAGAAAACTAACATTAATGCTAAAAAATGCTCCCAGGCAAAATGACCATGGTTTGTTTGTTTGTTTGCTTCTTTTATTGGACCTAAAGGGTTATTGAGATACTAAATATAGAGAGAAGATGTTTTCCTCAGCAGCTATGCCTCCAGAAAATGGTTTTGGCTTGCACTCTTGCATGTTTTGCAGCATAAAATCAAATTATATCACTGGTAGAAAATAGATACTGAGCCTAGTGATCTCCAGTGGGGATCCTGTTGGCATTAGCAGAGTTGGTTGTTCTGGAGGCAAAACCAAAAGCACTGCTGGAGGCTCAGCTCAGGTTGGTGCAAGCTGATTGTCTGAGCCAAAGAGTTTGATCTGTGAGGCCCAATTTTCCATTTCCTTTAAACCTCAGAGAGCACAACCCTTGCTGCTCAAAATGGCCCAGTGTTGTCTACCAAGAACCATGATCAGGGTTTAAGGGAAAGGAAATACAAGGCCTAATACATTACTTTTCCCACAGCAGTGTAAATCAGTATTTTGTTTTTGTTGTAATTAAGGAAAACTGTCTTACAGTAGCACTGTGATACAATCTGGGAGATAGGAATCCTAAAGTATTTGCGTTTCACGTTATGTATTTGGAACTGAAATATTGAATATTCATCCAAAAAGAGAGAGAATTTGGAATTATTTAAATAAGAGATTTATTACTTACTCTTAGCTTTTGTTCATCTCGGCTACTGATTTAATAGCTCAGGCAGAATTTGCTAACTTTAAAGAATTAGTGAATTTATGGATTAAAATATTAAACTACACTGAAACAATCTACACATTCTGTAATTGCAAGTTGTCTGAGGGCAGGCTATTGCAAATAGATAGGAAGTCTCTTGTGCTGTTTCATTCCTCGGGTGAGAGGCTGTGTTTTCAGTTCATGACTTTAGACACACAGGATTGGTAGGGAGCTATTAGTAATAGTAAATAAAGCCATCTTCTATCTGCTAAGCTAGTTCTTTCAAACACAGTACCGATCAATATACTTTTAATTCCTAGGCTGGGGCATTGATTATATGATTATACTATCGCAGCATTAAACTATGAAACCTCAGTATCTCACGCCACCTCCAGAAGACTGATTATTTATCAATAAGCAGATTCCCTGACATGTTGATTTGGCTTTCTGGGTTCCAGTGTGCTCAAAGACAATGAAAACTAAAATCTTAGTATTGATCTTTAAGAAAAACCACACCCAAACCCAACAACAACAACAAGCCAACACCCCAAAACCCCAAAAATCTGCCCAGGGTGTCCCAAGCTGCCATGACATGAAGAGAGAAGAAACCCATTGATGGAGTGAAGTGGGAGTGTGTGTTTCAGGGTGTTTTCTGAAAAAGATATGACAGCCTTCTGTAATGCCCTCAGGACAAATATTTAGCCTTTGTAACAACCTTTTGTTGTCATAAGAATAGGTTGTAAAGAAAAGACAGAAAAAGGAATTCTTCTGGAAAACATTCTAGTTCAGCTACATTTTCATCACTGAAAAGGGAAAGAGCACCTATCTGCTCCACCTAATTTGATCTGAATTTAACAAATATGGTTTGCCACCACAGAAAATCAGTTCAAATACCTCAAGTTTATGTATGAACTGAATCTATGTGCAGGTATGAAACCAAGGCATCTTGGGCCATTTTGTACGCTTGGATGGATGCCCATTATGTCACAAACCCTTCAAGGGTTCTATACCTTTCTTGACTGACTGCTAGAAGCTAGAGGGGAAGAATGGATATCCAAACACATCTAATGTGTATCTCTATATTGATCCTTAAACCTTGCTCTAGTGTTCGGGAAACTTGACTACATCAACCAAATAGATGAACACAGAACCTCTTTCCTTCTAGTGCATACAAACCAAAAGCACCTGGGAAATACTGAACCTCTGTGGGAAATGCTCTGCTTCGCTTCCTTTGGAAAACATTTTCTGCTTTGCATAATCAAGAAGACATTAGGACAGAAAGAAATAGTGAGATTAAGTTCACTGGTACCAGTCCACTGGTATCCCGCTGTATTCTATCAGTCAATGAAGTCAGAGTTACCTTCTTTAAAATATCAAGGTACAGTTAACCCCGTGTCACAGTCTCCCTTGTGTCAAAGCAAATCAAAGGCTTTCGACAGGACAGAGGTCTAATTCCAAAATGTAAGTCTGTACCAAGGAGTAAAATACCTGATAAAAATGACATCTATTAATTTGTGTTTAATTGTTGCTTAATTGCCACCTTTTTTGAATAGACAGCTCTATCTCTTGAAAACCTTTATAGTATAGGTTAAATTGTATTAAGGAAAGGGTATTTTGTATTTTCTCTTTTTTCCTCCCCTTTCCATTAAGTACACATTGAGTGTCATCCTTTGCACTTGCTGTTTTTGTTTGTCATAGACTTAATGTGATTATTGACATTTTAGGGCTCTGAATATCAAACCATGGCTTTTATTACTTGTGTAGTGCAGTTAATATCTAGATAGGAGATTTTCAGTTCTGTTGTTGATGTTTTAACAGGGTTAGTCATGTATGCATGACTGAATCCATCTCCTATCAGATTAAATGCAACTAATATCACATCAAGGAACTGATTAACATCCTAGTAGGGGGAAAATGTAGAATTCAGCTCTTTAATAGAATAATACTGGAATACACTGAAATTCAAGATAATCTCTTTCATCAAGTTACATTTGAACAGAACTTTTTCTCCAAATCAGTGCATGAGTTCTTCATAAGAGCTGCATATTTACTTGTCCCATTTAAAAAGACTAATTTTAACAATGTGTGTATTTATGCTTCACTGGCCTACTAAACATGATTATGTTGCAGTTCAGTGACTTTTAGATGTGCATAACTCTAAGACACTTAATGGGAGAATTTGTTCAGTGAACTCGCAGTCCTTTATAAAACCGGGATATACATCCTAATAACTGCCCTAATATCTGCCTTACATCGCACAGATCAAGGAAAGGTTGAACACTGCTACCTGGAACGGATACTATATGTGCCCATGGTGTTCTACAAGAATGACTGAGAAAAATTAATACATCTATAGGTAATGTCTGTAGCCCAATATATGATGGAATAGCCATTTTTTGTTTGTGGTGGTGCCCTAATCTTCCTACATGCTTTGCTAGCTGCTAGCTCCTGTAGTCTAAGAAGAGCTATAAGGTGCACTGTTGTGTATGCCTTATATAGACCACATCTATATCTGACATTCTGTCTAAATTGCTTCTGGAAGTGTCTCTGGGGCTGTGTTAATACCTTCAATATCCCTGAAAATGCTTAGGAGAGCACAAGTTACTAAAGGGAAAATCCATCCCCGGGGTAATTTTAGTTAATCATCTGTAGAGATGAAGAGCCAGGCTTGAAAACATCCTCTGTCACTTCCTATTGTTCTTGGTATAGACTTAATTTTTTAATGTTCTCATTGACCTGACAGGAAGATTGTGGAAATTTTCTGCCCCAAAAGGAGTCCAGTTTATGGGTGAGTTCAGAGAGCAGAGGAAAGACAGTCCCTGTATTTTTCTCATTCTTCTTTACATTTTTTTATTACCTTGTTTGATGGACTTATTTACTGGACTGCTTTAATGTGTGTAACATATACAGGCAGTATGAAATGTCAAGGTTCAACTGCAGTTGCAAGAGTTAGCAATATCTTCTAGTATTCAAGATGTGAAAGAGGGTTTATTTTTTGTGACTAGCCCAAGCCATGCTGATGGTAGAACTTAGTATATTTACAACTCAGTAGATACTGAAAAGAAGTGGAAGACTAAATAGCCAAGTTTTGAATAGTCCCTCGGAATTTCTGCAAAGAGGAGAAGACTCCTTCTTCCTTGTAGAATATTAAGTTTTCAGGCTAAACTGTTATTCCTGTTACATTTTCTAAAGGTCTTGTGCGGAGCTGACATGTCAAGCCCTAAGAGTTTAATCTTGTTGTTCCACATCTTTATCAACAACTCAGTTTCTATCTTTGCTATACTGTCTTTTCTATTTTCTTCCCCATCTTGAAGAAGAAGATGAAGATATGATAGTGAGTTTCTTCCTTTACATTCTGAATTTATTTTTTCAGTCATCTTACAGGATAGACAGTCTAAGAGGGAAACTAAAAAGAAAAGGAAGGCAAAGTTTCTTTGAGCTATTTATCAAAGTTAGTAGTCCATAATGATAACGAAGTAAAGCAAGTGTTAAAACTTAAGTGAAAGTCTATGATTAAGCTTATAAAATCATGAAATAGTAAATATATTTAAGCATCAAAACCCTAAGCAACAAGCACAATTACTTATCTACTGTTTATTCACGAAGTGCATACCAGATAACTTCCCTTACAATTTTAGGGGAAAAAATCTATGGAAATGTCATTATCTTTTTAAAATAAATTTACAACTAGAGAGAGGGTCTAATAGTAATAATTTAACTATTTGCCTTCTGTAGTACTGTTCAAAATTCTGCTTGGCTTCTCCCCTGAACTTAAAATTAAAATATTTTTTGTGTGTTTTAGCTCACTCATTATCTCTATTCCTACTGTTCCCTAATCCATCTCTTCTTTTTTTCAAATTTAGAAAAAGAACTGTAGTTTTATGGATGTATAGATATATTTACCTGGGTATCAGTCCTGGGTGCCATTTTTATTCCTTGTTCATTGGCTCTTTTGTCTCTAATTTGGTACAGTTTCTTCCAAGATTTTTTCCTGAAACTGGATGTTTGACATGATCACCAGGACATTGGGAGTTGTCTCCCTTCTTGTTTCTGAAAGATTCAGAGGGAGGAATAATGAATCAAATCTAGGGCTTACAGTTCAGAAGCAAAGCTGTGCGGTAGCATAATGCTGGCCCCTTGTAACAACTAGCAGGCCTGAAGAGCTGTGGAGGAGTCAGGTACAGGCAGATGGATGCTGCCAGGCTCTTTTCAGAGGTATGTGGCTCTGCAGAGTACTAAGTGAAGACTCTGTCTCATTTCTGTCTCTCCTCTGTGCCCTCTACAGTAGTTAATTGCCTGCTGCTCAAAGATCTGGCACTGAAAGCTGAAGCACTGCTTCAATATCAGGTTTGTGTCTTGTTTGGTTTTCACGGGGGTGTGATAAGCTGTACAAAGGTTGATTCCTGGGTGTTTGGATTTTTTTCTCTGACAATCAATAGAGGTCTGAGGGAACGTGTTGTTGAATCTTGCATTACTTCTGCACATCAGGAAGCGAAATACAATTGGAGACCCCATGATTGTGCTGCATGAAGCATGCAAGTGACCTCCTTGCAGGTTTCAGAACAATTGCATAAAATACTCCTCATCCATTTTCTTATCCACAGACCAATTCAGAAAACTGTCTCATTTAGAGAGCAGTAACTGGTCTAGTCAAATCAAGAGATCACCTCTTGGGAATTTAGGCTAAAAGATTCTCTCTGTTCAGATTCTTTGGCAACATTTGAACATAAACTTCCTCAATACACAAATTAAAAGTTATTGGAATAAATGGCTTATTGTTGAGGTAACATTTCTTAAGATATTCAGAGGGGAAATGAAAGCATGAATTAGTCATACTGCCAGTAAAGTTATTCCCTGTCACAGCCTTTCCATTTCTCCTCTAAACCACTAATGAACACTCTAGCTGTAGAAGAAGCACAAACATTGTGCTCCCTAGTTTGTACTTTTGGCAGTTCATAATATGTCAGTGTCTGCGCTGTCAAATTCTGCTTCAGATCAGCTGGCCACAGATCTGGCATTAAGACAAATATGTTTAAATTGCACACAGTCCAAAGAAGTGGGGAAGTCTCTTCAGGTTTAGGTATGAATACAGCCCTTTCTTCTGTCAGGTGTTTTGAAATTAGAAGTTTTCACTAAAATTACTGGTATAATCCCTGCCACAAATAGTCTCTGTTTCCTTTCTGTACTGGTAAGGTGCTACTCCCAGAGTATAAACAAACGGTGATTCATTAGCACAATGACCCAGAACAACAAATGACCTTGCATATGAATAGGTTATTCTTCTACTTCAGTTACGGCAATGAATCATTTCCCTCTTGTGCTCCTCCTTCCCTTCTACTTGAGTACATTTCTTATTATTCAGGATTCTCAACTTGAAAGGTTGGTTGTCCCTGGAGGTCGAGAGGGGAAAGATCCTCACTCGCACAGAGCACAGAGGAACACAACTCTGATGAGTCATCAGGAAGCCTATCAGGCAGTTCTCTGGTTATCAGTGCCTATCTTTACTGTTTTACATTGGACCATACTTTCCTCTCGACAGTTTCTGCCCTCCTGGCACAAGGTATGTTTCATGAGTGAAAGCATAAATTGTCCACGAAAATTCTTTTTTCTTCTGTGGAGATCTCATTGGCTTTTGGAGACTGAGTGAATGTAAATTAAACATCAAGATTTTTCACTGGAAAATCCATTAGCATTAATGTCTTTTGTCAGTATTTAGAAAGCAGTCAGCATGTTTTGGTTTTCTTGTTATCCACCCTGCTGGAACACAGGGAAGCTTGCCCTGAGCTTGCTATCCTCACAAGCCGTTATGTTCCTTAAAATACCTCAATATGTATATTTCCTGAAGGACTTCCAGAAGCTGGTACTTAGTAGCATCTGGATAATTTTTCTGGAACTTTTTTGCTCAGGTAAATGTTAAAAACATAATCTCACATTTGTATAGTGATTTGGCACCTGGCCATTTTTCCCTGATGCATATCAGTGGTAAACAGCTGAGCTGGCTGACTTTTAAATACAAAAACATCCTGTTCTAGCTGAAGCTGGTAATGAAAACACTACTGAAAAGTCTGTTGGTGAAAGTTAGCAATTGCCAGGAACAATCCTGTTCCTAGAAGTACAATGGCTGATATTAACAATGGCTTGATAGGGCCGAGCACTCCCTTTGGCAAGGGGATATAAGTGGTGTGCCACTCAGATAAGCAATTTCTGAAGCATGGGTTTACACACCTGGACTGTTTAAATAATGCTCAGGCTTGAGGTGAGTGGAGAATCACTGACATTCTTCAAATGCCTAGTGACTTGCTGCAAAAGAAGGACAATATTTCAGAATCCATGATGAATAAGACAAAAGTAACAGGCTTAAGTTTTAGTAAGCAAGGATTAGACATCGGGGGAAAAACATCTTCCTAAAGATTTTCCTGAAGATAAGGATGAATTAATCATAGGAGCCCAAGGGTACATCAAGTCCAGGGGACCTGATGAAACGGTAAACCACTATCGATCATACTAGAGAAGTTGTGTCAATCTGGTGAAGTTCTCTGCAACTGGAAAAGGGGAAACATAACCCCCATTTTGAATGATGGGGAAAAGAAAGGCCTGGGGAACTACAGGCCAGTCAGTCTCACCTGGTACCTAGAAACATCAAGGAACAAATCCTTCTGGAATCTATGCTAAGACACATGTAAGATAAGAAGGTGATTGGTGACAGCCAACACGGTTTTCATTAAGGGCGAATCAAAGTAGTACCTCAGAGGCAAAGATCTTTCCTTACTTTCCATATACAAGTTACAAGGTGCAATAGTAATGGGCAAAGAGAAAGTTGTCATCTCTGCTTCTGCCAAGGAGTTCCTTCAAGTTCTCCACTGATCCTCATTAATATTTTTTCATTTCTGTTTATTTCATATTGATTATTCTGATACTGCAATTACAAGGCTGTAGATCCTGAGAAGAATGAAGTGCATCTGAAATGAAATACCTGACTGTCATATTTTAGTTTCTGGTAATTAGAATTATAATGATTTTTGTAACTGTGGGGATCTATCTATAAAAATTGTATTTACTGTCTATAATGCAAAAATTTGAAGGAAAAAATGTAGTTCTTGTCTACAGTTCATAAGTGAGGCAAAGGTTATGGATTTATGTTGTACATATTGGAAACATTTTTCCAGAGTACCAGGATATCATTCTAAGCAGTTTAAACATGTAGCTACATTAATCTATTAAATTCTTCTGAGAAAAGGTTAGATGAAGCAATTTTTTATTTTCAAATCTCATCTGTAGCCATTCCAAGAAAGAGTATATTTAAATAAATTACAGGATTAATCTGACGAGAAGTACATTAAGCATCTGGGAAGAACAGACTAAACAAATGCTACTTTGATTGCCAGCATCAGGTTCAAATTCGCTTTGCAATTATTTTGTCATCATTTAAAGGTTTCTATGGTCGTATGGAGAGCCTCTAGGCAGCTGCAGAACCTGACATGTGTAACAAAGAGTCAGACCAGTGGGTGGACTCAGTCACAGAAATTTTTTTTTCTGGTGATATAGATAGTGTCCTAAAGCATCACAGCTTAGAGTCAACAGATCCTTAAGAGACAAATTTGAGTGGGTTCAGGTAAACAGACAAGAAAGCAGACACTGTGTCCAAACAACATCTCAGAATGATCAATAGAAGTCAGCCTTTGACCCTGCTATTCATTTGTCTGTTTTTCTTATGAAGAGAAATTAATGGAAGAAGTTACAGACTGGACTGAAAGTATTGACACCCCTCTGTTTTTTCTGTAAGGTCATATGCACAGGTATCTGAAGGAGGAATGAATTAATTTAAAATTGAGTATAAGAAAAGTCCTGAAGATGAAAATCATTGAGAAATATAATGTGAAATGATGAAAAGAAGACAGAATTATCCCAAATGCTGCTTGACTTGCACCCCAGAAAAGCCAAATCGTTTAGTGAAACATGCATGGCAGGTTCGTCCCTAGAAGTAAATTTTATTTCAGTTCAGAAAAACATGTTTAAAATATTACTTAAACATTCAAGAAAAAATATGGAATTGTTCTGGTTTTTTTTTTTCATTTTTTCTTAAACAGTCATTTTGTTCTGTGTAGCAAATGAGTAACTTCAGAAGAGAAACATGCTCTAACAAGCAGAGAGTCCATTTGAAAATCAACTTGAGTCATACCTTTAGTTTTAGTGGGGTCCTGATTTAAAGTAATTTGATACTTGCCATGTTTCTAGATTAAATATAAATATGAAATGGTATGAGATGCAAAAGAAGATTGTCCAAATATGTGTCAGCCAGATCTGCTACATTTTGGAGGTTTACAGTGCTGACCAAACTCCTGCTTCCAGATAAGGAACATTTGACATGCGTATTCCCTGAAGTCAACTTGTTCAATATTGAAAGAATACTGGTAAAATATTGGTTTTCAAATGTTCTGCATTTCCTCCAACTTCTGTGACTAACTCCATCAGTTTTTAAACATATGTTTTTATCCCTTTTGTACTTCCACTTTCATTGGTCTTTTTTGTAGATTAAATATTCATCAAGGAGCCTGACTTCCATCAGAGGAGGAGTTCATCACTTGCAGGCCGAGCAGAGAAAGCAAACTCCAAATGCTGGTCATGGTACAGGTAGATTGAAAAACTTCAGGACATGTGCTGATTAGATAGATGACAAGTGGAGAGGTTGGTAGATTAGAAAAAGACCATGGCTAAGTGATGGACAGCAGATCCATCCTCTTTCTCCCATGATGGAATGCAAGACACTGCAGCTCAAAAAAGGTTCATGTAGAATATTTGGCCATAGAGAGTGTTTCTGGCTCTACCAAAACTCTAGAAAGTTAATGCCTGAAGATTATTCTGCATACCAAGTGTTAATGTAAGAACATGAAATGCATGAGGGGAACAAAAGCACATTATTGTGACAAAAAATTGGAAAAATCTGAATTAGGTAAATATAGAATCAGTGCTGCACTGGAATAATAGGTGCCATTCTAGGATGATGAACAGCTACTTTGGCTGCTGCTTAAGCTCAGAAAAATGAGAAGAAACTTGTGCTTGTGCTTGTCACATCCAAGAGGAGATCAAAGTATAAGCTTGGATGTACTCCAATCAGCAATAAAATCATTACGGTTCTTTTCTAGCAAGTCCAATCAAGATGTCGATCATACAGATTAACACTCCTACGATAGCAGATGACAAAGATGCAGTTGATGTATTCTATCAACAGCTTGAGGAGACATTAATTAAAAATGATGCAAAGCTATCACCCTTGCAACTGGGGACCTAACTATGGAAGTTTGGCTCTCAGATGTTTGGCTCGCCAAAAGAAGTAATGGGAAATGACTACTCATCTTTGTTTACTAAATGAAAGGGGCATCTGGTTGAACTTTCTTGCCTGTATGTTCATTTTCTCTTCATTTAACACCTAAGCTGAATGTCCAAGATATTTGTATAGATGGCTAAGGCACAATGACTAAGAGCCAAGCAATGCTGGAGGATCAATATGCAACAAAGAACACCCTGAGTCAGAAGAGCAGTTTTTGGCTTCTAGAATTTCAAAATATGGATATTCATCAGTCCATTGCTTCTTGTCCAGACACAGAAAAATCTATGTGATGTCTGTCCAAAAGAGGTTGGTTGCATTGGCATGAAGGAGCAATCAGTTAACCCAAATGGGCTATGAAATAAAACTGCCAAGTACAAGCTACCAGTAAACACATTCTGGTAAGTCAGGACTGTGCTCTGAACATCTGTGAGCAGCAGCAAGCAACCATTTCATAAGACAGCATGTGAACAGTAACATATGCTGCCCAGACTTTTGCAAAGTGTATAGAGAATTTTCTTAGAGAGAAGCTCTGCAAGAATTTGCAAACTAAAAAGGAACGTCATGTCCCACTCCCTAGCACCCCCACCCCCCCATTCCACCCCAAGAAACAAGTCAGATGTGCTGATGAGATAACCAGGCAAGCTGCAGTCCTAGGTAATCAGCGGCAAATGCTGGAGTTAATGAAACCCACGAGTGGAAACCGCATTAAGGACATTAATGTGGGAAGGAATGAAATATCTCTATACTGATCAAAGAAAGGATGCAAGCAAACCTTACCCAGTGATTACCTGCGGAAGAAATAAATTAGGTTCAGTTATCTGGAGACTTTTACATCCAACCACAAAGGTGTTCAAAAGGAAGTGGAGGCAGAATTCCAATTCAGCTGTATCTTCTCACAGAAAAAAAACCATGAGAAATCTTAGAAACATTTATTAAAGTACAAGGTTCAACTGGTGAAAACAGGAATGGCTGTGGGAGCTGGGATAGTTTAGCTTGGAGAAAGGGAGGCTCAGGAGGGATCTTGTTGCTTTGTACAACAGCCTGAAGGTTGCGGCCAGGTGGGGTCAGACTCTTCTGCTGTGTCTCAAGTGAAAGGATGAGAGGAAACAGTCTTATTGTGCCAGAGGAGGTTCAGATTAGATACTAGAAAATTTTTTTCACTGAAACAGTGGTTAGGCATTGGAGTAAGTTTCCCAGGGAGGTGGTGAAGTCACCAACCTTGAAAGTGTTACAGAATGTGTGGATGTAGCACTTGGGGATATAGGTTAGAAGTGATTATGTGGGTGCTGGGTTGATGGTTGGGCAAATGATCTTGAAGCTCTGTTCCAAAAAAGCTTGTTTTTAAGTCCAAGACAGTAAAGGAAAGAAAGCAGATAAAAGCTTATTTTCACCTAAATTTCTTCCCATTGTACATGGATCAATACTTTGCTAGCTTAGCCTATGTTCCAGGTCTATCTTCTAAAACATCAGCGAAAGCACTGCCGCAAGCAGTGTCTGCACATAATTTGTATAGATCTTATTCCAAATTACTTAAGCTGGTACTAGAAGGAAGTATTAATGTCATCAGATGCAGTATCCACCTTTTGGCAACTGTCCTCCCTGAGAAGATCAGGTTAGTTATGTGCTACATGACTCTAATGGAGTAGTACTAGGAGGCAAACAGTAGTTAGCCTTAACATGGATAAATCTTATGTACTTCTAGATCACTGAAATCCAGTTATTCTGTTCTTTTTACCTCACTGTTTTCACAGCCTTTTTATATTGCCCACTTGTGTTTTTCTGAGCCATGCCTATAGTAATTTAAAAAAACCCCAAACAATCCAACCAACTAGTTTAAAAAAAAAACCCTAGTTTTGCATTTGGTGGGAAATCTAGGATTGAAATATAGCACGTCTCTGCGCTCTGCTGCTCTTATGTCCAAACTTTAAACTACAGTCACACAGTTTGTCATGCTCATTACATTTTTTTTCTGTGTCTACTGCTGTGCATTTCGTTTCCTACGTAAGTTCACAAAGATATCTGAACTCACAGATTGAATAGGATAAACTGGCTCTTTTAGTACTTTTTTCCCTGCTCACCCTTCCCCTCAAAGTAAAACCCCCAAACCACCTATTCTCCTTCTGAGTCCTGCAGTATCTTCATCCACCATTTATTTTATGCATTTAATTGTGCTCTTTCTCTTATTTTGATGCATAAAGAGATCAAATTAAACTGAGCAGTATGTAGTCAAGGCAGCGTTGGACTTTATTCTATGTGTTTCAATTGAAGCTGATCTCATTCACAAAATCACAGAATTTTTACACAGAATAATTGGAAAGGACCCACTAGAACCATCAAATCCAACTCTTGAGTGAATGGCCCATATGGGGATAGAATCCATCACCTTGGCAGTATTAGCACCCTGCTCTAACCAACTGAGCCCATCTCAGGGCTGATGTTCATTGCTTATGCTTTGATTTAGATAATTACTTTTTTTTTTTTAATCAAACTGTTTTCATGCTGTGAGAAAGAAATCTGAAGATGGAAATTCTCCCTTCCAGTCCTTCTTTTCTACATCCTTAATTGCAGGTTTCATGCCCATATTTACAGAAATAGTCGGGGAAGGCTTTATGGTCTCCAGAATGTAATGCGGGATATTAATTCTCTGCCCCTTCCTTTCCCATTTATGATTTTTCAGTCTTTGAAATACAATGCAGCAGTCATGTTGATACTGTTCAGACTCCTCTCCTGTGTATTTTATAGGTAAAAAAACCACCAACAACTGCTTTTTCTGGATTTATTCTTGAAAAATTAAAACAGCATAATAACACAACCTGGGAAAAAAAGACAATTGATGAGCAGATCAAATGCACAAAATGATAACTTGGGATTTTTCCAAAGGACATTTTCCTTTACCCAGGCATGCTTTTTCTCCTTGTTGCTGTCATGATTGATTAGTGAAGCACCAAACAATCCATGTAATTATTCACCAACTGCAGACCATCTGGAGTTTGGAATTTGCAGTCTCTTTCTAGAAATGTATCTGCACTGGGTTTGCTGCACACTTTTGAGCCTCTTTTGAGCCTAGTACTTAATCACTATATGTGGGAGGTGTTAACTAGGGAATTGCCTTTCCAGTCTAACTACATTATCATTTATATTGTGCTGTAAATGTCTGTAATATTTAAGATGCTGTTCAAAGGCTTAGAAGTGCAGCACATAACAGCTTATACCCCAAAGAGCACAGAGCTGAAGTGCGCAAGTAGATCCCATAAAATAAAAGGCAAATGATGAGAGAAGAGTGGCTGCAAGAGAGGTAAAAGAACAGATGTCAGAAATTTTTTTGGAGGAGGAGGTGGGTGAGGAGGAGGGAAGCTGTTCCCATGTGAAAGATGATCTAAAATGGGCAGTGGGCGAAGGAAATTATTTGGAGTTTCTTACAAGTATGTCTACTGTCCTATCAAGAAGTGTTTACGCTTTTAAAAGGATAGCTAAATTTGACAGGAAAAATAAACCTTTTAAACATACTAGCGTAAAAAGAAATGTAAAACCATTGCCTATTGGATGGTTTAGACATCCTATGTGTTACAAAAGTAGCTGTCATCAAAATAATGCATGTCTCACAACCAGAAACTTGTAAACTCATCATGAACTGTGTCTCTCATCCTTCAGAGACCAGGCAAAACAACACAGCCTTAAGAAAGACCTGAAGGCCAACAACTTGGACAGCAAGGTAGATATTCTGGCTTTGTGGAGATGAGGCAGGAAGGAGGGAGGCCTGTTTCTTCGCTGGGAATAACACAGTGGGCACCAGACTCTGGCCATATACAGTTAAACCAGGGACTGCCCACGTTTTTCACATGTGCCCAGTGCTGGGAATGACACATCTTAGTGCTATGGTCTTTTTGGCTGTGACTTTGGAAACAGCTCTATCAACTGATAATCTAGTTATTGTTGAACCTACAAATACATGTTCAGAAGGAATCATTAAATGTGAAAAGGCATCTAGGTCTGGGATAATGTCTCCTGGCTGGGGAAACATCCACCCTACTTCATGCACTAATATGCTTCTTCAGAGCTGGTTTATGCAGCTCTTATGACACAGATAGTGAGGCTGTTGTCTGCATGGTCTGACATATTTTGTCAGTATTTCAGTACAATATCTGTCAGTACACAACTACTACTTTATTTTACAAAGTGGGGACATAGATAGATTTGTTGCATATGCAGTTTGCCTCCAAAGGCGTGCCACAACGCAAACATATGGACTGCATCTCTCTATGTTAATAAATGTTATAAAGCCACGCTTGGGCTCTGGCAGATCTTATAACTATATAACTAAGGCCTTCTCCTGGTATAATCTGTCCTTGCCACATACAGAAAATGGACTTTGTCCTAGTGCTGAGCCGTGCTGTGTCATTGTCTGGGGGAGCACTAATTCCTGTGGACCAAATTCAAACCAGTCAGTGTGCTAACAATTCAACAATATAAACAGTAGTGTGCTGAAATTCATTCCCTCTTTAGACACTTGGTACACTGATATAGACATAACAATAGCATATATCTAATTCAGAACCATTTTTAGGCAGCAGATAATGACCATGAAGCCTCCCTAACACCCCTGACTTTTTCCTGGTTTCTTGCAAACCATAACTGAGGAATAGGAGCCACCAAGTAGGCTGGAATACACTGCCTCCTATTGGGACGTCAGCTGCTGTCCATATTTTGCCCTACTGATTGTGTCTGGTTCTCTCGTTCATTCACTGTAATGCACTTCAATCCTATACTTAATTTGCCATCCCTTCCCAGCTTGGAGCATCTGGAGTTTCTTCTCAACAATTTCCATCTCATATCAAATTAATTAAAAATAGCCATTAATAATAGTCTAAGATCCCTGTGGAATCAGTCTTGATGCTGGGCCACAGTTAATGAGCAGATTTTTGTAACTAGTTGCATATGGCAAATGAAGGGGCAGGAAAATTAGGTAAGGAATGATTCTTTCTACTAATCCTGTAATTATGAAATGGTGAGAACCAGTAAATATCACCAAAGTTGTCATATAAGCCTTAGCAATGTTTTACATTCTATCACACTTATTCTGTCTCTCTGAGCAGGCAGCTGCTAGACTTAGCTACAGTAAGATAATGTCAGAAAACAGAAGCAAAATATTTTGATCTAGGGACTGCAGACCTGTGGGTGGTGTTAACTGTGGCCTCCATGTAGATCAGAGACAAACCAGGAAGAGCTTCTAGAAGACTGAGGAGCTAAATTATGCTGTTACCAAATTAATGTGCTACTCTTGCTTAAGTCAATGGAAGGTTCATCATAGTCTCCAGTGGAGTCAGAATTTCCTCCCCAGTGCTTAAAACTCTACCAGGTTAACAGAAAAAGACACAAAAAAATTACTTACTGTTCATTTTTGGAGACTGTACATATATATCTGTATAGTTGGAGTACTCCGCTTAGCCACATCCCAGCTCTGTGTTGGGGAAGACTCAACATTCTTTAAACTTTCCACTCTTTGGTGCCTTGATTTCTACTAGGTGAGAATCTTGGCATATGTAATGGATAGAAATCCTGGTCTGTGCTGAGCTTGCCTCTAGCCTGGAAGATCACAGGATACATACTGAGAACACCATTTTCCAAATCCACACATCACTTCAAAGATGCAGCCCAAGAAAGTCTCTGTCTTCAGAACAAAAGTTAGGTACCAACACATGGACAAGTCTATTTACTTCCAGTCAAAGTTTAGTCTTTTTACCTGGAGATACTGCTGTTTTATTAAGTAATTCTCATTGTCTTGAATGTGACAAGAATGTATTCACTCAACACAGTAGGAAAGTGCTTTAACCAGGCTGCAGGGTGAGCAGTAGAATGATCTGCACTAGAAGGACAGTCGGAATCATTTGGTATTACCTTGTCTGATTCAGCTTATTCTTCCTATGTAATTCAGATTACTTTTTTGTTGAATTAACACAGGTCCAGCATGAAAAGGAAAGAGGGGAAAGAGAAGGAAAAACAGAGTCTTTGCATTGGCCTGTCAGGTAAGAGGAGTCCCACCTCTGTTATACCTCCAGGATGTTTCTTCCCTAATACATATAAAAGTCCTACATGCCAAGGACACAGACCGCTGTCGAGGCCCTGTTTGGACTGTGTATCTGCCAAATTGTAAAAAAAGGGATTTTATAACCAGCTCCACCAAAACCTACGTTTTAGAGGAAAACTCTCCACAAGCAAGTTGGGTAGTGAGGTGCAAAATGTCTTCATGTTTTCCAGAAGCACCCTACACAGCCTTTAAAGCAAATCCTTTAACTTGGTGTTACTCATTTCTAAACGAGAATTTTTCATCACAGCACTCAGGAGTGTCTTCACTCAGGAAGAAGGGAGAGATTGTAATCTGACTTGTAGTCAGTAATAATGTGCGGTTCTGTACTGCACCTTTTGTGTACCCAGTGAGTGACACGGTCACTTTGTCATCTCAGCAAGCTGTGATAAAGCTGTATGGCCACTGACATTTTGTCAGTCTCTGGGAGGAGTCCATAGTTTTCTGTGCCACGCTGATCCAGACACATCAGAGATGATTTCATGAGTAAGGGACGAGGAAGGGAGGCAATGATTTTTTAAATTGGGATGTTTTCCTGCTCCCATCTAAACTAAGACTAGTTATCAAATTATTTCAGAAACACCATCAGCCACTGACAGTTATTTGCTGTTTCCAGATTAAACAAAATTCAGACCAGTGATCAAGAGGCGAAGAGTCTCTCACTCATTAGCAACCCTGTGAGCGATCAGTTTCCCAAGAGCACCAGGTTTTATAGGAATGTCAAGAAGTACATAGTAGTCATGGTGTAGTGTATGCTTGAAATATTAATGAACTTTCTAGCTTAAACGTACTTAACTTACTGTAATTAGACAGCAGAAGACTTCTTAAAGATGCATTCCCAGAGCAAGTTAAACATGTTTCTGTTACATGTCATTCTTTCAAGACAGTATCTGAAATAGGTATCTGAAGTGTAGCATTTGAACAGTGTTTCATTTACCCCAGACTTCACTGTTGCAGCTTTCCCTGAATTTAGTAAGGCTGCATTAGAATTAGCAGTGCCCAGAGTAACCCGAGCCAATGAAAAGCAAGTTAATTCACTGTATGAAGAGACACATGGTATCTCTCTCTCCCCCTGCCCCCAAAGTAGATTAAATTAAAAGATTTCTTATGCATTGAATGAATGCTTTCAGGATTGTGTATCATAATCTGATCTCTATAAAATCTTGTGTAAACGTGTATATTTGGGTCACTGTGTATTTGTCCAAAAATGGAAAGGTGAGCAGAACATAAATGAATACACTATTTCAACCATACAGAAGGACAACTATTTAACTCACTGACTTGAATAAAAATGAAAGGAACAAAACAGCTGAAGCACAAGTAGTATAAACAGGATGGCTGTGATAATCTATGTGTATGTGCTTTTATTCCTTGCAGTTCAGTAACACCTTCAATGCCACTTATACACGACACCCACTAGGAAACCACACACTATTACACAGAGTTGGGCTCTTTGGTGACATGGCACAGTGATGTCCTGGGCTAGTGTAAATACATGAGACATATTATTTAACATGACAGCAATACTCTCTGTACTCTCTGACGGCTACATTAATTGAGACCACGAAGATTGGGCTGGTACCTCACCATTCAGGCACAGCACAAGTTGGTGCTCTTAGCAGAGGTCACCACGAGACGCCATCCTTTGCTGCAGGTACAGAAGCTGTGTGTTTGTAACAGTGTTTTCATCTTCTTTGAGCTACAAATACTCAGATATTCCATTAGGTTGTAAGTTGTGCTTTTGTTTCATGTTGGAATTTGATCTCATCTTTCCTGTCTATTTCATATATTCTGGTTTTCATATTAAGGTTTCTGCTAGCAGTTTGCATCTTCTTGAGGTGTAGATGTTACATTCAAATGCCCAAGTGTGGAGGTCAGAGTTTGTTATTATCTAATTTGGACTGTATATGTTAACATTTAATAGCAAAACTGAAGTACACAGGATGCAGCACTAAGTGCTTTAGCTCTTCTGGCCTAGAGGGCAACTGGACTTCATCTTTGGCTACCAAGTTTAGCTTCAGGCTGAACTCACAAAGTTACTGTACATGGTAATAGGAGATCAAGTTTCTTCAGAAAATCAAACTATGTCACCATGTGATTAGTTTTAAGAATGAATTAATACAAGAATTGCAAAGCTAAACATAATCTCTGTAACACTAAATTTACTTCTGTCTCTAATAAACTAAGTTCATGTTTGAGAGACAAATTAAAAACCAACCAGCTTAACTTCTCTAGCAGTAGGAAAAAAGGTCAGGAGAAAAGTGAGATTTATTCAAAAAGATGTCCATACTTTTCTTATAAGTAGGTTTAGAGGGAGAATATATCACATCTGTATTCAGTGTTTGTTCATCAGAAACTACCTTACAGTTCAGAGTACATAATTCCAGGTATTGTTAACATCTGTACATACTATAAACAACTAATGTATAGTTTAGTGATACCTTCTGCTGTTTGAAATCGTTATTGATCAAGTTTGATCAGCCATTTTGGAAGATATACAAGGTTTGTGCATCAGATATGGCTGCCCTGATTCTCCAATCTGCTGCGAAATTCATGGCTAGAAAATGGAAACAAGATTTGCTATGTGTTGGGAACAGGTAAATGATTTAAATAAGAAATAATGGGCTGGAATATTGCACTGTGTATGTGCATGAAAAGGATAGCAGTACTTATCTGTGGAAAGAACTCCCAGCAGCTATTTACTGATTAAATTGGTTTGTGAGTCAGTCAGAACTTTTATTGCTAGCATGCCATACAGCTACGGTGCTTGCTAATCTCTATAATTTTTTGTTTGTTTGTTTTATTTGTGAAGATGAGCTTCCAAACCAATCCTGTGTGTGCTGTGCAGGACTTGAGCAATGTTTGGGCAATGCGTGGGCAGCCTTAGGGGAGGCTGAGCACTGGGCAGGGCGCGAGACTGTTGGTGTTCTGTAGTAGTGGTTGTGTGGGGCTGGTTGCTGTGGGACGTGGAAGGAGCCACATCCTTCTGCAGCAACAAAATTGCAGGCAGTGCTGGTGGGGACCCTGAGCTCCTGCTTCCTTTTGCCTGCATATTCCATTGGAAGAGGATTTTTGTGACTTATATTTTTCATATGTTGTTTCACGTAGAGCTAAAGCAAAGACCGCAGGAAGAACATTGCAGAATATATGTGCATATATACACAAATATATATAATTTTTTTTAGACACTCTGTATTGAGCTATTGTTATCTAGAACTAGAATTCAGTTTAATGGGTCCCTTCCTCTCTTACTTAGCTTCAGGTCTTCTGAGATGAAAGAGCAGATTCTTTCAGAGACAAGAAGTATTTCCATCAATAAAACAATTGGGACAACTTTCAGCAGACCCAATTCTTACCCTGGCTTTCTACCCACCCAAAAAAAAAACCCACAGAAAGACAACTCAGTGTCACCCCTGTCATTCCTTTTGCATCTTTTTTCCCATCCAGTTTTATATAAGAGACCTGAGTAGAACTTTGTAGGAGTGGAGACAAGTATAATAAAACATTATAACACTGAGACAACAGGAACAGATGATGGAGAGTGTGGGCTGAATGTTCATTCTCCCTTTTGTCATTGTGAGAAAATCCTTAATAGTACCCAAATAACACGAGAATACTAAGAAAGTTCAACAGCAAAAAAGAGGCAGGCGACTTTTGAAAATAAACTTGAAATTTATAATTATGTTGAACTAGCATCTCAATGTACATATGCATCCTGGAAGAACTACCAGATTACTTCTGGAATAATCATCCCTCTCAGCCTGGCCTCTACAGAAGGATTTAAACCCTGAATAGTTCACCCCTCCTCCCCATCAGAGTCTGTAGTAATGTTTTCATTATGATATTTACATGAGAACATCTATGAGGAGATCCACTGCTCTTGTCACCTGGGATTTCCCGTGCAGAACCTTCTTCAATCAATTCAGCTTCCAAAAGTATTTTGCATCTCCGTATCAGAAGCCTATGCTTATCTGATTTGTGCTCCCTTCAGGTCAAAGAACTGTTCGAGGAGATACATTGATTGAAGATTCTTTGCACCAGATACTCTCTCCATTCCATTACACACAACTCTGGGGACCATATTATGCAAATTTTTTTTTCAGATGCTTTTGGCTGTCCTTCCAGCCTTTCCTTCTTGGAATGGAGTTTAAGCCTCACCTTTCATAAGTACTCCACGAAGCCCCAGACACTCTTAGTGTACTGTGATAAACAGAAAGTCTCCCACTTGCCCTGAAATGAATTCAAGATTCTTAGGTTTGATTCTTCTAAAAATTCTCATAGTCACTGAGTCCTACACCATTTTAACAGGAAGCCAGAGTATATTTTGTAATGCCCCTTAGTCCCTGACAAAACATGACTACAGCAGAGATCATCAAACATTTGCCATTGTTTTCTTCTGGTTTACCCCACAGTAACTCAATTAGAGGAATTTGTCTCCCTTGTTAGATCCACCTCTGTAGCAAAATCTCTTCTTGCAGATACAACCTCTCTGAGGATCTTAAGCAATGATTCAATTAACCTTCCTCTGAAACATTTGTTGGTAGCATTTGCAATTAACCTACCACATCTAAATTAGGATTTCTCTTCATCCTATTCTACTTTTGACTTCTAATGAGTCAAAAGTCACCCTCTTAAGAGAACTTTATAGATTCTATGGTTCTAATAAAATACCAGAGTATCTACTTTTCCTCTTTTGAGTAAACACATATTTCACCTAGCTCTTATCACAAATCCTTTGCTAAAGAAGATAATACTTTAAATCCAGTAGGAAAAAAAAGAGGAAGGATAGCTTCAAAGACAAGACACGAAAATGAGTACCAGAAGAAAGCTTATTATTGAAATAAAAAAAGCAAGGTCCTTCTTGAGAACCCAAAGTTTTTTGTAAAATATTCTGTTGACTAGGCTTGTGGAGTTTTTGGTTGCTTATTCTGTCTTGATTCCCAGACTGTGGACAATATGTGTGTGTTATATAGAATGTATTTATATATAATTTTTAAAATCAAGGGGATGCTCTTCGTTGTTTAATTCTTTATGTATATATTCTTCTTAATATGGGATAATATGCCTGTTAGGGTCTTTTGTGGGGATTGTTGGGGTTATTTTCCTTCAAGAATTAAAATTCCTCATGATATTAAGCAACAGTCTTGTTTTTATCATCATTATCTGGTTCAGAATTGGTCCAGGTCTGAGAAGTCCTGCTTAATGATGAAAAGAGTGTTGAATTTTGGACATGAAAGTTTTAGTAATTTCAGTTGCTACTGATTTGTATGCGGGGAAAAGACTACTAGAGAAATGAAAATTTGACATTTATCTCCTCATATAAATGGAATGATTTATTCTTTAAATCAAAGTAACCTACTTTGGTTCCTTTGAAAGCCTTTCTTCATTCTTTTTCAGCATCTGATTAAGGTACATTTTTCTTAGGAAAAAATTTTATGTTTAGTGATTTCAAGTTTATTCAGTCCTGACCTTAGAAACTGATTTCTGCCTAGAAAGTTATTATTTCTGAAAATAAAGGTTGACAGCCAGTAGAAACCATGGATAAATCTTAACAGATGGCAGTACATGCTGCAATTTTATGAAATTCCTGCACAGAAGTGTACATACAACTTATTATGCACAGTTTTTGGGATCTGTGCAATTGAGTATGACTATATACTGTGTGGGATAGTTTCATGTAGAAAGAAGAGCTTGTGTGGACTGACATGGTGAACACAATTGCATGTGGTTTTTGCGTGTGCCTGAACCTTGGACAAAATCCCATGAAGCCTACGAGGCAATCCAAGGAGTGTAAGTGTACAGTGTTTCCTGCCATGGCCCTGTGATGTGCTCCTGAGATGGCTCATGTGCGCACATTCATCAGTGAGCCTGTTTCAAAGGTCCTGAGATGTGGGTACAGATGGACAGAAGCATCTGTGGAAAATTTGGTCAACAAAAGAGCAAGTAAAAAGCAATAGGTAATTTTGTACCAAGGTGTTTGTCCTTTTTCAGGAATTTGACTTGTTCTGTTCTGCTAGGGTTCTGTTGTGTTCTGTGTCCCCAAGACAAAGTTCAGGTAGTATAAAATTACCTTATGTTCCCTCTGAAAATATTCTTTTACAAGAACTCTGCTACCTGATTCATTGTCGTGAACCTACTCTACCAGGTATTGTGGCAGCTGGACCAGAAGGACTGTGTCTCACTCACTGTATTTCCTTGGAAATTATTTCTGTCTGGCTAGGGAAAGAGCTGGATGTGACTTGCTGTGATAAAATATAATTGATCTTGAACTCCAGAGGAAGCTTGGGTAGATTTTCAGAAGCTTGGATGGATCAAATCAACACATCCAAGTGTGTAAAACTTCTTTGTTTTGTGAAATATGAGGGAACGCTCAATACAGAAAAACAGATATTATCTGAAAATAGCATCAATATTCTAATGTGTACTGAAGAGAAAAGGTTTAAAGTGTTTAAACAACCTCCCCACATACTAAATAGTTACTAGCTAGCATAAAAGAGTTACTTACAGCTCACTTTCTAGTAAGTAAGAACCTGCAGGTGTCCAGTAGATTCTTTCATAACAGCTAGCCGTAAGGGGTAACATGATCCTCCACTATACCCTTTTAAGTGGAAGTAGACGTATTTTGTAAGGTAATAGCGAAGATTAATAACTACATCTTTATTGAAAAGAAAATGAACACCACACTGAAATGCCTTTCAACTCTTTGGAATTTCAAACTGGGCTCCAACAAGACTCTAATCTGCCTTTTAACTTAAACATTCAAATTGGAGCTGCTTTGTATGTTTGGATCACTGCTGTACAGTTGAGCTTGAGCCCTGTCCTGTTGGAAATCCTCATGCCCTGTTGGTCTCTGCCTGCTGTATCCTCATTGTTGGATATGGCAATCAACCTTGGCAGCTCTTAGCAAAAGCCAGCTACCAGCTGTTTCCTGTGACAGAATGAAGGCAGTGCACACTGCCGCTGCTTTCTTTAGGGCTTCAATGCCTTTTATCAAGAGTTTTTATTAAGAAGACTACTACAGCACTGAACATACAAAATTCAAATAGCTTTAAGTAAGGAGCAGACATCAAATGTTCAGTGTCTTGGTGTCAAAATGGGGAAAGCAATAGCAAATGCATTCAAAAGCTGTTCTGAGGTAATGCTTTTGCTGTTCTGCTTGTGGGCCCATTAATTCATTTGCAGAGGACTGCATTCCCTCTGCTGTATCTTCACACTTTTGGAGAAAGAAGGGGTTGAATGAAAAACCTTTCTCCGCCTCAGTTACACATCGAGAAATGAGATACTTCTTTCTCTTGTAGACATATCTGACCACAAGAAATGCTTCCTGACTCTTCAGATGTCCAGTGTTAGTAGCACTAACCAAAATACTGCCAGTACATTTTGATTTGAAGATATATTCAGATACAGCATTGCTAAATTGGACTATAAACTCGTTTTGAAAACCTTCTATCAGCAAATGGCTTGATGCAATAATCATGGAACTAAAAGCTATAAAAAGTAATTTTATCAGTCATTAAGCAGTACTAGGAAGGCATCACATAGCAAAAACCTCAGCAATACTAGGATAGCCATCCTACATAACCATGCAGAAATTACTAAATTTCTTTTTTATGAAAAGTGCAAATTGAAAGACAAAACCAGAGGTGCTCTTCTACTTCAGGGGCCTGCTGTCCTTTCGCATTGTCTTTTTGGCCTGTGTTCAGACATAATACTGTTAATTATCTTGTCTTATATGTAAAGTATATATTGAAATACAGATGCTTCCAGAAGCATTTTTTAAAATTCAGGATTTTATTTAATTACTGAGATAGACTTACATATGCTAATGCTCTGTGCCTACATACAGCCATTGGGAAACACTTCAGTAAAAATGGGACTTATGATCAATATCCCAGGTATGTTGTCTTTATTGACCTAAATAAATAACATGAAAAATCTTCAGACAACTCTACAGCAATGCTCCCTTTTCTTACATGTTGCAACACCATCTAAAGGCAGGAAACCTGTGAGTTACCAGGACCTGACTCACAGAAGGCATCTAAACAAAGAGACATACCAAGTTGATTCTTTAAATATAGCATTCTGTAGATTACAACATTATAAGCTGTCACAGAGATGCCAGCTTGTCTTCTCTCCAAAACACTTCTCTTCAGCTCCTTCTTCAAAAACTACCAGCCATGGAGAATTCACTACAGCCCCTGACAATTTGTTCCGGTGCTTAGTTGTCATCACCTGCAGAAAGACAACTTTCTTCCCCATCTAGACCAGACAATCTGTCCCTTTTCTCCAGTTACACTCGTGTCTATTAATCTAAATGGCCTGTTACTCCTCACGTTATTACTCACAGAAAGAGGTTAAGTTGCTTCTTAACCTTTTCCACTGTAAGATAAATAGACCAAGCTTTTAGTTCTTCACCGATGCAGGACATTTTGTAATCCTTTAAGAATCCTCATGGCTCTTCTCTAAATTGTTTTGCATCATTTGCATTATCCTCCTTAAATTGTCAGTATCATAACTGGAGATAGTCAGCCCATAACTGCCAAATGAAGGGGTTATACAAGCTTTCTGCTCCTACTAGGTTCTCCCCGTTATCTACCCATTATGTTGCACATATTGATGCTTTTTGACAAAGAGAAGTTAGAAATCTGTCTGTCCTGAAATCTCTCAATGAACCTGAACCATTGCTACTCAGTGCTGTGTGCTTTGCTCATAAAATGAGGGAGGGAGTCACAGGCTTTTGCAAATGCAGGCCAGTCACCAACACAGAAGAATCCAGTTTGGGCATGTTTTAAAGAAACAGTTGTTTTAGGGTCTGATGATTCATCGCTTCCTATTAAAAAGCCTGATGACAAATACGTATTAGGTGCCCAAGGATATGGTCTCAACATCAAGCAAAGGATTGCAATGATGTGAAAGGTCGCTCTTGAAAGCAGACAGTGAAGAACACATGCTGGAGCTGTGTTCATCCCACCATGCAGGGGGCAGCTGGCCAAGAGTGCCAGAGATGAACATTCTGTGTGCCTCTCGTGCAGGGATCATGCTGCTGGATGCATCATGTGGCTGTGTGGGGTGGCCTTTCAGTCCCAGCTGAGTGTCGGTCCCTCAAGGTTTTGAGTCGCGCATCCACTCCCACACATGCATCCCGTATGCACAGGCCAGTGATGCTCATGCAAAGTCGATAGCTGTTAACAGGTAAACCTGGCACATTTAGAGCCAAGGATAACAAACCCGTACTGTGCACCACTGTGTTCTGGTAATTTGCCTTGGAGGTGGGCTCTGTGATTACCCCCACATACCAGTCCATTTCAGATCATGCTCATGCTTTGACAATTCAGAGTTTTGGAAACATTCTCAGAGCTGGAGCACAGCCTGTGGTTTGAAAGGAGGCAGTGGGAAAGTAAACAAAGATGGCATAAAGTAGATTTTTCGTTCACTTGGCTGGTTTATTTTTGTTTGTTGGTTGATTCACCATTTTTTTGGAGCCCTTTTGCCTTAGTTACTTTTTTACACCTCCTACAATGTGGCATCTTCACAAACATAAGAAAAATTGTGAAGTATAACACAGCAAAATTATGAGGCATGTGACATCAGAAAAGACATATAAATGAAAAACACTGAAATTACTCATTTTGTAGTGCATACACACATATGTCAGCAAGGGATATACGAGTGTATGTTTGTGTGTGTGGTTTTAAACAAGTTCCACAATCTTACTTTTAACTTCGCTTCTATTATTTTCTGTAGAGGCATTCTAGCTTTGGTAATATTTGAGAGATATTAACCTCATGTTATTTGGGAAGTAGCCACAAAATTAATCTGGTGCATCTAGAGTATAAATAGGAAGTCCAGTACTCCACTGCACTTAAACCAGGCTGAGGTGATGGTCTAAGAAAAAGAGTTCAAAAATACCATGGAGACGTAATAATGTAATCTCTGCAGCAAAGTGACTAACATTGTGTTTGGAGCATTAGGCTGAAATGAATACCAAGAGAGCAGGATGAGTTTCCTAAGTGGATAATATTCAGGAGCTGAAATTAATTCAAATAAACGGATCAGGTGGGAAATAATTAAAAAGAGAAAGAGATATAGATCATAATTATGGAGGGTTATGGCTGTATAAGTAATTTAGAAGTTTCTATTTCTCTTTCTAATAGGAAGGGAGGCAATGGGGGAAACTGGTAAAGAATTTCTAGAATGAAGCCCTTTGGAGAGGATGAGAGATAGAAAAACCATTGTTCAGCCTTTATCACAGAAACTGGCAAAAAAATCTGGGAAAATGTCACTGTAAATAAACTGAAAGCTCCAGAGAAAATTGTATTTCCCATGGACTTAGGGATTTTAGAATTTCATTTCTTCCTTTCATTGGTCACCCCATAAGCGTTTTGGTTTCTAGTTTCCATATGATAACGTTCTCACCACATCCAAGAGATTTAAATATTGACTTTACTCTTGACTTTTGCAAAGATGGTCTTTGAGGAAATATTTTAAAAAGCCAACATAGCTGTTGTTTTTCAATAAATGAGGGAAATTATATGATAGAGACACATGTAGACAGAGGAAGCATGAGGAGCAACCTCATGTATGTCCAATTTGTCATTCTGATGCCAGATGTATTTCAAGAAAGATGTTCATTAACAATGGATCTCATTCTCCCTTTCCACATCCACAGGAAAATCAGAGTGCTTACATTTTTCTTCTTGCATATGTGAGCTGAATGTGCTTGAATGAGCATTACTGAACTAGTGTATAATCTTTGTGAACTCTGTAAATAAAGACAAGCTTTTAACTTCTACATTGTAAAGGAAACCCAGGTGTAATTTTAGGAGAAGTTCATCAGGTGACTTCTGCCTGCACAGAGCAGAAGAAGGCTCTGCAAAGATCAGTGTGGGGAAAAGCCAAAGCAGGTACTGCTGCTGCTGCAGAAATCTTGAGGTGATTCACGTGCACTGGATTCAATCCGTTAGGGAAGCTCACCCCATTCCCTCTCTGTGGAGGAGGGCTCCTCTAAATTTCTTGCTATGTGGAAATCATGCTGGGTTTACCATTGAGGATTCTGCAGTCAGCCTTTTAAAGGAGACTGAGAAAAACACAGACAGTGAGAGTAACGATAAAGAGACTTAGGAACAAAAGTCCAGAAGCATGCTCCACGTATTAATTGGTTTTGGCCTTTTAGAAAATGTTAGAAAATGAGTGAACTTCCACAGAAAACTGCACACATAAAACCCATTAGCACTGCTAATGTAGGTGCCTTATTGTCAGCCTCAGCAAGAGGGACTGATGGCAAACTACCAGTCTTAGTCTGACCACGGTTCTTCCACAGATGTTGTCTGTGCAGCTGGTGTGGTGCCCACCAGACAAACGTCATTCTCCAGTACTTTCAAACCAACCTCTTCTAGAATCTCTGTGTTTAGCTGTAAAAATTACATGGAATTAAATACAACCCAATTCCAGCACTGTGCAAAGTATACGCTCTCAGAGATATAACCCAAACGGTTACATATGTATATAAAGTTTTGTTTTAATTGACTATAAGTTCAGGGAAGTTGATATGGTCTGGTTTGTTATGTTATTTTAGTAAACAAATACAAAATGTTTATTTAACTTTAAGCGGCTCTGAAACTTGCCTACTGTAACCCATAATCTTCTGATATTTATAGATGAATGCTTTTAGCCCAGACACCATGAATGCAACAGATTCTCCATAGCCTTCTGTGGTTTCTTAGCATAAAAATAATCTAGGACTAAACAAACAGTAAGGGAAGAAAAATAAAACCCAAAGCCACAGAACAGAACTATTTCTACAACTTGGAGAATTTTGTCATGTTGTTAAAAAAAGTTCATGGTTTCATTTTTGTCATATGGAACTTTTCTTAGCAAGGATCATCTAACACTACTAGAACTTATGTGCCATCTTGCCTGTATGGTATCAAAATACCCCTGAGTAGCTAAGTACAGCTGCTTCTCAGAGATTCACAAAAAAACCCCTTTATCCAGCTTACAGTTTAAAAAGGCTGGACTTGCTCACTTGTATAACAAGAATAATATCTTGCAAAATAGGATAAAAATTTAGGAAAAGACTCTCACTGCCAGTAGTGCCAAAAATCTGGAGGTGCCATCAATAACTCTGTAATCACTGAAATGTATCAACAACTCAGAATATGAAAACACACATCTTATATATTTCTATTTATTAGTCTTCAGTGCCCTGTTATGAATTTCCCTTTCTTATTTCTTCTTCCCCCATCACTCCTCCTTGCCTCTCCCCTTCTCCTGCTTTGCAGCTCTCAGAAACATTCCAGTCATCGTAACACACACCTTTTCTTTTTATTTCCTTTTCCCAAAACCTGCATTTCACCTACAAGTCTTTTGCATCTGTGTAGCTGTATAATTAACTGTATCATTTTTTATTTATGAAAATGAAGTCATGTTTCTGCTCATTATGGTTGTAAAAAATATAAACCTCAAGTGTTTTAGGTCCAAAACAAATATTAAAAAAACCCTCCAAAGTTCAAGAATTGTCATGTTTCTAAGCCAACCATTATATTTCAGACACCTTTTACTTATATTTTCAATGTTCACATTTAGAGGTACTGCAATCAGAAAAATTAAAGGTTATCAAAGGAGCAACTCTATGAGTGAATGTTAAAAAATGGATTGCAGGGCTAGCTATATCAGTGCTGAGACCTGGAAAGGTTTCTTTTTCCTCCCCATAAATTTCTGTTTGGAAATCTCCATCCACCAGAAACAAATACAAAAAACCAAAAAACAAAACAAAACAAAACCAACAACAACCAAAAAAAACCAACAAATAACCCCAAACCAAAACAGAAAAAAACCAAACCAACAGAAAAAAACCAAACCAACAAAAAAAAAACACCAAAAAAACGCTCAACAACACAAAACAAATTAAAAAAACCAAAAAACCAAACCAAAACAAAAAACACACACACACAAAAAAAAGACCCAACCAAAACCAAACCCAACAAACAAAAAAAGCCAAAAAACCCCAAACAAACAAACAAACAAACAAAAAAAAAACCCAACTCCAAAAATCTCAAGTTTGTAAACAGAAGACATTCCAAGCAGGCAAAAAAATCTAATCTAATAATCTAATAAAATTATTTCTTTTTGTGCATTTAAAAGCAACTGAAGATATAGATCAGTACATACTAATACAAGAGAAAATACAGTAAAGAAATGCAACAAATAGGGAGTGGAAAGTTTTCCATTGAAAATATCTAGTATGAACAACTTTATCAAATACATTGAACTGAGAGTTTGTTCTATTACTGTCTCATCACAGCTTATCTGCATATCACAACATCCATCTATAAATAACCTCACTTATACTGCTATTGTGTATTGCCTATTTATGTTGAAATTTCCCTAGAATAGTCACACAGTTTTTCTGCTTCGCTGTTCAAACCATTCACGGTTTAATCTTCCAGTAACATGCAGAGGAAACACACATTTTCAGTACAAAATTAGCCTAATGCACCTCTTACGTGCATGGAAGAAAAATCTGCTTACAGACTTCAGGCCGATCCCATAAAACACAGTGAAACATTTTGACTTCAATGAAAATACATGGGAATGCAATTTTAAATTAGGCATAAAGGTGATTATAAGAAATCTTCTACACAGTATGATCCAGTGTTTTTATGGGCACATTTTCATGATCGACTTAGCAAAGGCCTGTAACATGACAGCTGATTAAGCTGCCAGTTCTTTACTACAGTCTCAGGCACTCCAAAGAACTGTAAGGTACTTCACAAGCTACTAAAATTCAAAAACCTAATGAAATGTACTTGCCCCATTAATACAAGAGGCAGTGAGTGCCCATGCACAGGCACAACCCTTATTCCAAGACTTGCAATGGTGTGCATAATGTAAAGGCTTTACTTTTGATGTCCCTGGCACAATTATTTTTTCCTCATAATTAGACCAACTGGATATTTAAAAGTTTAGCCTGATTTGTTCTGGCACAGAATCAGATTCAGCACAGATTTGATTGAAAAATTACTCTCCTAGTTACCCATCTGGATTACAACAGTGTAAACCACCAGAAAAATATGGATCAATACTCAACTCAAGTCCTTTCTGATGCCCAGCCTGATGACACAATGCATTGATTGAGCAGAAAACACTGACAAAATAAAGCAATTAGTTTAAATCTTCAAATAAAATTTCCAATATCTTTCTTCTCATCACTGTCAACAACTCACTTGTGTGTGTTTTCTGTAGAAAAGTGTCACATTCTTCTAAGTATTTAGGTGCTAAACCTATTATGAAAAAATGCAGTGGGGCTCTGTTCCCTGGAGCTCTTTGCTGAGCTCTTCCTATCCATAACCAAGCATTTACACATAAAAGATTAGAAACCCAGGTAAAACACTTCCAGTACTCATATTTTGAAAATGCCTGACTGAAAATGTACCAGTCTAAGTCTGATCTACAGAACCAAAGTTCCACTCTTGTCAGGTCAACATTTGGTTTACTAATTATTGTTTTCAACAAAATGTTCACATCGAGATCTTAGAACGGTTTTAGGAAGTAGAGCAGGAATTCCAGTGTACTGTGGAATACTGACAAGGCATGAAAACACCATTATTTTTGCTCTTAGGTTTATGTTTATGGTTTTTTAAACTATGTTTTAAGTTTGTTTCTTATGAAATTACTTGTTAACAAAGCATAGAATCATGTAATTTTTTTACATAACTTTATCTCAGCTGATCATGGAATCCGAGTCTATAGCATTGCAAGAAATTGCCCCAAAGGATCTAACATTTTTTATAAGAGAAGGGGAAAAACAAAAAAATGAGAAGATGCCTTATGTTACACTGCAGTTCAATGCTTGTTTATAGTACTTGTGCATCTTCCAAGGAAAAAAAGGAAACTAATTATTCACAATTTGGAGAGAGTGATAGCAAAATTCACCTCAGTATCTCTCAAGATTTGACCACAAACTTTCAGTTCTTCTAGCACTGCCTGTCTCTGGCTGTTGGAGCACGGCAGATTCCATGATACATCTTGCAGTCCCACCTCTGTCACCACGCTCCTTTCGGCTCTGCCTGCCAACTGCACGTAGGTTTGCTCTGCAGGGTCAGGGTGCAAAGGGCTGGGAAGAGGGTTTGAGTCCCAGCTAACACTCTTCGTCCTTGTGCACCTGGAGGCCAGGAAATACTCTAGTTCCAATAGGAGAGAGGGAGGTTTTAGTCTGTTTATACAAAGGCTGACATTTTTGGGACAAGGTAGCATCAAACTAGAAAGAACAGGGAGGCAGAGATGCTAAGAATCAGGAACTGAGTGAAGTTCCAAAACATGATTTAAAAATTATGACAATTATTATCTCCTATTACTGAGAGGTTATAATGACCTAAAGGCAAAGATTTAGAAAGTGTTCACATACAACTTTCCTTGCTGTGATGGTGGTTTTGCTGCACAGATCTTGCTGGCTCTAGTAGGAGTTAGGCAACTCTGGGGTGTGGAGATCTTTGCAACAGTATTTTACAATCTCTCTTGAAACATATATAGAAACATAAACTATTATTGCTTCAGGTATATAAATTGTGTTAAAATTTAGCAGTCACCCTTCTCCCAAATGCAATTGGTGCCTGCAGACCATGAGACAGACCAGTGCATTCAGATGCCTTGCAAGACGAATTCCTTGATCAGAGATTCTTCTGAAATTACTGCCCTGTTGTAAAACGAGATTGTGCATACCTGGGACACATAGGAATCACACGTAATCTTCTTTGATTTTCTAGGCCTTGGTGAAAAGATGGACACATCTTGCTACAGTTCCCATATCTAAAGGACTAATGAGGTTATTTAAGGAGTGTTATGCAAGTTGTGATTTATCTGGAAGATAGCATAGAAGTATCACCTTATTTTGCAAGGAGCAGGCTAGGGCAGGAACCTGGCTTGAATTTACAAACATTATCTCTATTCTGTTGGAAATTTTCTTTCAGTTGGAAATATATTGACATGATAGGAGAAAAAGGGGAAAACCAACCTCATTAACAGTTGTGGCATGGTTGCCTTAATTATGAAAAAGAGGTGACTAAGAGAGGTATGACACAGGCCTGTAAAATGATAGATGGTTCAGAGAAAGCATGTAGGCAGTGATTATTCACTATTTCTGCTTACAGTATAAGGCTTCTTCAACACTTATGCTACAATGTGACTTCAAAACAAACAAAAAGGAGGTAGGTGTGCAGGCACCATAGTGTTAATTCATGCAGCCTGTTAATCCACAGCATTATGAAGGCAAAAAACTAAGAATGCCAAAGTAAGGACTTGAATTTCTGTGGGAGACAGGTCAGTCAGTAGCTATTAAAAGGTTTTTTAAGGTGCAGTTTTCAGCTTGAGAAGAAGGTGGTTAGGAATATGGTTAGAAAGGTGGTTGAATATTTAAAAGAATTGCTGCTCGTCTCACATTTCTTCCTTAGATAAGTGCTAATGGCCACTGGCAAAGAGTGAATAGTGGAGCAGCCTTTAAGTCCCTTTTTCCTGAACTTTGTGGTTTTCCATAATGTAAATTGTTCATAACAGTTAAAAACGGTTGATTTTTCATGGCATTTTCTTGGCTTTTACCATCTGATGGGACTCTTATTCGTGCCAGCACCTGGATTCTCATTTTGCCCCCACACTGCCATTTGTGGTGAGCTGGAGGCACTGTCCTGTCAAAGTCACTCTTTCCTTAAGCAACAGTCAGATACTTGCAGTTCTAAAGGAAGTCTTACAAATTGAGACCTCTGTGAGGGAACCCTGACTTAGATTACAAATGCTCCCCTAAACTGGGATTAAATACCAACTTTTCTGTGAACACCATGATAATTAAAGTTGTATTATAAACTGGAGTAGTTTTGTCATCACTTCTTATCCAGTAAGAACTTCAGAACTCCTTCCACCTAGTGATGAACCACTAGGAATGGATACATTTTCTAGTGCTACAACAAAGTTGCTAGAATGGATCCAATGTATTTTTCCCCACTTTTAAGGTCAAGTCAATTTGCTGCTTAGCGAACTCTTTCAAAATGCGCTGAAGTAGGTATTTAATGAGTTGGCAGTAGGTAGTAGTAGGTAGTGGGCTTTAGAATGAGCAATGGGAGAAAAACTGAAGGGAAGCATTATTTTTTTTTCGTTTGTAGGGCTTCTGCTTCCTGCTCCTTAACTTAAGTGCAGAAAATTAAATGCTAACCAACTATGAAAATGTATGCTACATGCTAAACATTGGGTGCAGGGTGTACAGAAGATATTTGAGTAATTACTTCCTGGAAGGTCGATTTTTAGTAAGCATACATGCTTAAATGTGGAAGTTAATTCTTCAGCATTGTATATTTTAATGACCCTCCTTGAAACTCCAAAAGCAGCTGTGGATAACTTTATTAGGTACACATTCCCCCAGCTTCAAGATTTAACATGAACCCAGAAAATGATAAATATATGTACTTACATCAATTTTTCATGGCCGTTAAGCATTAAATGGATACAAGTGACTATAACTCATTTGCTGCCCAATTTATATACCCTGTATATAAGGGTTTCTTTCATATACGAAGTTTTTTTACTGCATTTCTGTCACCATTGTATTTCTTCAAGCTCAGGCTTATATTTCCTGATTTCAACAGCATGCCAATGAACAGACCAGAGTGGAATTCTATCTGATACTGTGCCTGAGAGTCTGAAGAGACATTATACTAGAAATCCATGAGAGAAAATCAGTGCTGTGATTGGTAACTATACACTATAGATTAATTAAGGCCAGAGGCAAGGGATTAAGCCCAGCACAATTCTTTATTCGATTTGATTGCAAACACAGTTGTAAGCAAACTTCTCTAAGACTGTTTGGAGTTGAAGGTCATGCTGCATAGCATTGACAAGGCTTTTTATTCACCAGAATTTCAGAGCAACTCTCAGTCTCTCTGTGTAACAAGGTACTGTGATGGTGTAGCCATGTGAATAAACTACCAGTGTTCCCTGGGCTGCTCTGATATGGAATGAAATGCCATTTGTTTGGTGGTTTTCTCCAGATTGGCAATTACATTTTAGATTTATAAATCCCTAGATTTATATAATGGTAAATCCTTGTTATCAGTGCACAGATGGGATGGATGTGAGGGAACCTTTCCCTGCTGGACTGAGAATTCTACATTATTACTTGTCTGTATGACTTCTTATGGTAACTAGAAGAACAGTGCTAAGTAAGTAGTACCAAAAGTGACAGGGGGATTGATTTGGTTCTTCCTTGGACTCTAATCAACATAATCCCTCCTGCACCCTGCAGAGAATGTCCTGCTGTCACCTCATTGCTCAGATGTGGCAAAACTACTTGCAGCACTTAACCCAATGATCAGTAATATGTTTAATTAATGCAGCAAAATGTTGAGGTTAGAAGCTTGCTTTTTTAAAAATTAAAACCAAAAAAGCGTTGAAGTATTTTTCCAACTTCAGTCCATTTGAAGGCAATGCTCGGTTGGCAGAGTGGCCAGAGTCACTAGAGTAAGGGAAAACACATATGACAAAAGCATGAACGTTCTGATAAAGCAAATAAAATCCCAGCTGCAAACACATGGCAAACCCTTTATTACTGACCTGATCATCTTCATTTCATGGAAAACACTAACTGCTACAAATCTAGTTAATGATTGTTATGACCAATTAAAGGGCACAAAGTCATCTATTGTTATAATACAACACAATTAGGAGTAACTCTGGTGATGTAATGTTTTAATATCTCACTGAAAATTAAGCATCTCAAAGCAAGGGCTGTTTTCTGATGCTTGAAACACAGCTTTCCAGAGCTATGTTCTCTGATGAATGTTTTTGATAATGGTGGAACAAAGATCTTTGATTTTAAGAACTTTATCAGCACATCCCTGTGCAATTTTAGTGCATTGCTCATCCTCCATATAAAGTAGAAGCATTTCTATCTTTACACATCCCACACCTACTGTAACTCCAAAATATCTTCCAATTTACAGAGCTCCTGTAAAAATTATGCTCTGCATAGTCTTTTCCAGGTCAAATAGTTCTTTTAAATTAATTAATTAGGTCTGTTTTGGTTAAACAATTATTTCTGACCAAGTCTCAGTTTTCCCTGATTTTTTTCATTAATTGTAATGCTTATCCAGGTAGTCCCACTAAAAAACTGTGGTTTGCTTGGGAATCACTCACCTTCACTATGCTTTTATATTTGTGGTAGTCACCTCAAACATCACGGGCCTTTTTTTATTTTCTGATTATGTAGTTGACATTTTTTATGCCAGGCTTTCACAAATGAGCTCTGCTGTGAGAGATGGGGATATAATTATGTTGCTAAAACTATGGGGAGGCTAATGGGGACAAGCATTTATTAGCAACTAGAAGTAGTTTGAATACTTCAAAATGAGACAGTTTTCCATGGTTTACTCCTAACAAAATATATTCTTTTGTTAAAAATGCATTATCAAACTGAGGATTAGACTTGTGCTTTTATGGGGAGGTTGGGATTGTCAGTCATGCCTGTGACACATTCAGGCATCACAACATTACTGTGTTGCTCAGTGATGTCTGAGGACAGCACAGAACTGAACAAATTGTACCTTCAGCACAGAAGGTGCCAGAAACCACTGTCAGCTTAACTGAGTGCATAAAACCAGAAATTCTTGAATATATGGGAAAGGAACAGCATAAATAAAATGTTATTTCCTAGGAGAGAAAGTGGAATATATCAAACAGACTTTGAGTGAGAACGAAACAATCATGCTGTGGAATCTCCCAGGAAAAGAAAGGGAATTTAGCTTCCCAAGATTGTTCCAGTTGGTGTTAAACAGTGCATAGTTTTACCCAGCTCTCTTCACAAGTAAATCAGCACTGTAGCTTCTTGGGATCTAGTCTGACTGGTCTAGAAATACCTGTCTCTGGTGCTCTGCCTTTTTTAACAGGACAATGTGCTTGGCAGTTGTCATCTTTATTTACAGTAGCTCACTGGGGACCAAGCACCATTAACATCCCTCTGTGGTTTGATTCCCAGAGCTTGTGTCTGTGATTTTGGATCCAGAGACTTTGCAGTCACTTTTGCAGTTTTGTCAGGTGTGGCTCCAGAAGTCTCTCTACCTCTCTGCCCCTTCGCTTTTTCAGTCTCCAGCTAATAAGGAGCCTCTGGAGTTCAGAATTAACTTTGCCATGCCCCATTAAACATAGTTATTTTGTCAGTCTTGTAGTGTTTCTACTGAGACTGTTTGCAGCTGATGCATAAGAATCTCTTCAGACACTTGCTGATTGTGTCCCGGTGGCTTTTGCTGCTTTAAGTCTTAATAGTAAAGTCCTAATCTTGGCCATGCAGTTAGTGCAGGGCAGCTCAGGACTGCATCAGGACTGTGGGGCTGCAGAGCCTGTGCCCAGCTGGGGTAGGGAGCATAGCTTTCTCCTGGACCTGTCCCCTGTCACAGGAACCCTGGCAGGTATGGCCCTGGCTATCTCTGTTTAAGGCATAAAGGGCATATGCTGCTCCTAATAGAGCGAGGAGCTTTTTTTATGCTAAGGAAAACACAGATTTTGCAACATTAGGGACTTGTCGAAAGTTTGAGGAGGAGACACAATTTGCACATTCATCCACATAAATGTGCAAGCATTTTCTACCTGCATGTACAATAATGGATACAGTAAAATTAAAGCAATTTAATGGCTTCTTTTGTAAGGTACCATCTGCTTCAGTGCAGTATTTAACATTCAGGACTCTATTTATAAACAGGAAGAGGTGTAGAATTCAAAGCTGGATTTGCACATCCCAGCACTATGGCCACCTCACAAGCTATATATATATATTTAACATGATACAGATCTACAGACCAAGCCTTGTATGTTTAGCTGAAGGAACAGAATGTGAAAGTGAAGGCTTATACACCCTCCTCCCCAAGCTTAAACTAGAAGCAATCAGTGGGCGATAATTCTTCTTACCATTCTATTTTCATTAAATAGTCACCAACATGTGAAAGTATATTGGAGAAATAGAAATTGCATAACTGCTTTGCTATGATATGGATGTATTTATAAATAGACACCACAAAAGAATTCCTATTATATTGATCCAATTTCTAGTCTTGCCACTAAAAATTGTTTTTTACTGGTCAAAATATAAAATCAGTTGTCCAGGACACATTTGCACATATGGTATTTGGATTTTATCCAGTTTCTCCCTAAACCAAATAGCTGAAAGAGTGAAGGAACAGTCCAGAGAGATTTGTGGCTATCTGTCTGAGCTAAGCCATGAAGCAAAGCAATCCAAGGTTTGCCTGTTTTATACGTGAAGGCAAGAGAGGAGGCTAATGCTTATCAGATGAGTAGATTTGGGGTTGTGTTATGTCTTTGTATTCTAATGACAATTTTTTCTGTGAAGAAAGGACCTTTAAAGAACACAGTCATAGTGTTTGCATCCCTACTTAGTGAAACAGCCTGCCAGGTGCATCAACATATTCACTGAAATAATTAGCAATTTCTTTAATTCTTTTGTAAAAATGATTTCTCAGAATCTCCTTTTTTCTAGAATAGCTTTGAATTGGGAAACACAGCTATGAATTTTTGTTTCAGATATGACCCAGGGAAAAATGAATAACTTATACAGGTTTACAAAAAAAAGTTGAATTCTTTAAAAGTATGCTCTCATGGTTGCCAGGAGTATCATCTGCTAGCAGTTTTGGTTTCAACCTCTTTAGTTAGACAGAACTCCTGGGTCACTGAAAGAGTAGTAAGCATTGGAACAGGCTCCTCAGGGAAGTTGTGGATTCATCATCCCTGGAAGTGTTAAAAAAAGAGTAAATATGGCACTTTGTAATATGGTTTAGTGGTCATGGTGGTATTCAGTCGAAGGTTGGATTTGATAATCTGGAAGGTCTTTTCCAACCTTAACGATTCTGTGATCCATTTAAAAAATTTAAGCTATTTTTTATTATAAATTCAAATGAGTTGCAGATGTGGAAAAAACCCACCTTTTTGATAAACCCACAAATAAGATGAAATCGAAATGCAAACAAATGGAATAATTTTTGTGATAGAGAATATGAAAGCGAAACTGCCTGAATTGTATTTATTTTCAGAACTTAAGTTCGACATTCTTGGCTGAAAATGAAAAGTAATTTTGGCATTCATGTTGAAAAGGTATGTTTGATCCCTTCCACAACTGGCTTACACTGGCATCAACATGAACTGCATTTTTCCTCAGGAGGCAACAGACAGTGCAGACCTTCTGCTACAAACCTCCCTCACAGTAGACCCATGGATCTGGGCCTTTATGTAGATTTGGGACAGGAAATGATGTAGAACTGCTGTGTTAAAATATTATATTTTGATGTGTCTTTCATCAAAAGCATTACATGGACATTTAATCAAAAGTTTGAAGGGGAAGGAGGGAGTGGCTATGAACTTATGTATGTATTTACTTTGAATGTCATTGGATTGCAAGCCAGAGAAGAACAAATCCGTGTTCCTAGGAGTACAAATGTTAAGTAATGATGAATTTAATTGTTTAGATTATGTAATCTCTCCACGCTGTGTGTATTCTGTCTGTCCCAACTGAATCATGATATTTGACCAGAAAAACATTGAGCTGTAAAAGTGATTTCCTTGTAAATAAGGTATTTCTCTTCAAGTCAATTGCGACATGATTAAAGACTATAAAATTGTTGATAAATGCAGAGAAAATTGCCACCAAGCTAGGAAAACAGAAATACCTGAAACACTTCAGACTTACCTCCCATACATTTGACAGCGCAGGTTATTTATTTATCTATCTTCTATTTTATATGCCAGAATTGTGCATGTGCATATGTTTATAGGTATGTACTAATCTGTTTATGATGAATTTTTGCCACTAAGATGAACATAAAGATGAGATCTCTGCTCAGTGACTCATAGGTCTTATGCTGCAAGGTTTGAATGCACAGAAGAGATGGGGAGTGTCTCCAAGTTCCTCCCATTGAGTCAGTGGGAGGGAGAATCTTTTTTTATTGCCTTGGAATCTGCTCAGGTTGTTACAGGTCCTAATAGGAAAGACATTAACATATATTCAATTCCACAGGTGTACTAAGTCTGTAGACACATTGGCTGAGGAATAAACCTTTCCACAAGTTTGAGGGTTTTTATATGTCTGGTGATAGACATCAGTGAGCCAAGGTAGGTGGTTGATGGGATTATTACAAATAATTTCTGAAGGAGATTTGAGTCTGCTGAGTAAGAAGTGGGTACAGAAGCTTTTTCTGGAAAACATTCTGCATACTATACATAATTTTGGGGGAGGATTAGAAATGCTCTTTTATTGAAAAAAATTTAAAAAACACAAAGAAATGTTAATTGCATTCAGGCAAGACATTTGGCCAAGGGGTGAGCAAGATTCATTGCAACTAAACAATTGTAAATGCAGAACTGATGGAAATATTGCTCTTTCCATGCAAATATTTAGATGATTATTTTCAACAGTGGAAGATACATTCAGGGTCAGTCTCTTTATCTGGGTACAAAAAAGAATATTTTAAAATCCTTCAAAACCAAATGTATTCAGAGTTATGATGTTAAAAACACAGGAAGTACATAATCAACTCAAGTTTCAGAGAACCAATAAATTTCAAATTACTAAATTTTGGGAGGAATTTTTTTTTGGAGACATGTCTCAGAAATTGACCATTGTGTATTTTTTTTTAGATTAGATGAACAACAGTATGTCTTGATTACTTAAATGGCCCAAAGCTTTGGAATAGATGTCATGCCTTAATTTTTTGAAGTACTTGAGAGTCTAAGACTCTAGCAAAATTTTCTAAACTACTGGAACATCCAATGAATAAAAAAACGGTCAAAAATTAAAGGGATTGTTTTCTGCTATGTTATGCTTCTGGGATACCTAAAACAAGATTGAAAGTTGGTGCAAATTACAAATATACTACCAATTGTCCTCAATTCCTGCTAAAGCTTATGAATTACTATTGTTTGGTCATGGTCCTGTTGTACTTAGATCTAAGGCTAAGATATGTACATGTGTACATGTATCATGAATCATTTTGCATGATTCAGCTCTTTTCAAATGCTGAATGAAACCCTTTCCCCTTTCAGGAAAAACCTCTGACATCAGTAGACAAGAAATTCACCCACCTCATTAGTGCAGGATTACTACTGAATGTGTAAATTCTAATTAAAAAAAAAAGAGTAACTGAGTTAATTTTATCACGAGGAGCACTTCATTCATCTCAGCTGCAACAGGCATAAGTATTACATACAAGTACATGAGATACATGAGAAAGGTTTTGTCCAATTTGTTTGTATACCCAGTCTTTTCAAACTGGTACTCAATCAGGAGGCAGATATTACCAAAAAAACAGATTAAAAAAAAGATATTACAAAAGTTGTATAGTTGTAAATAATGATCAACTCAGTTCCAAAATGATGACACTTCAAGCATCTATATACAGAAAGCATGTATAATTTCTCTCCATCAACACTTTTCCTTGCATCCACAGCTATCCTTTTTTCAAGTTTTGGCACCTGATAGCTGGTAGTAATTTAAAATGAAGACTAAGAAAGACTCCCATGTACAAAGAGACCTTGAGTAAAGATTGAAATGTGAAACACAAGTGGAACAATGATAATTCTGGCCATCCGAAATTTCTTGTTTTAAATGAAATAACTTGCTAATTCAGTCTGACGTAATAGGCCAAATTTTGTCCTTCTTATTTATCCTATATATGTGGAATGTGAAGTTTGAGTAGCAATGAATGGAGAAAGGAAAAATCATAGGTGAGATATTGTGCAGTCTTTACCTGAAAGAGATGGTTATGGGCCTTCTATGGAATAACATGGATTTATGAACACTCAGTAGTTGTATTTCTAAACTTAATCATTTATTTAGAGACCATATTCTTAAATATTCAATTAGAATATTTAAGAACCATATTAATTGATAAAAATGTGTCCTTGGGACAGTATTATTTGCTTTACCATATAATACATCCAGGTCTTGCTCATAGTTTGTTTCATCACTTGACAGTCACTATCCTGCTAGTCGACTGTAGCAGGTTCACATTTGCTCTCTACAGGTCCCTGACAGGAGGCCGTAGCCAGGTGGGGGGTCAGCATCTTCTCCCAGGCAACTGGTGACAGGATGAGAGGAGGTGGCTTCAATCTCTACCAGGGGAGGTTCAGGTTGGACATCAGGAATCATTTTTTCACTGAAAGGGTGGTCAGCCATTGGAACAGGCTGCCTGGGGAAGTGGTGGAGTCACCATCCCTGGGAGTGTTGAAGAGACAATTGGACATGGAACTTAGTTCTGTGGTTTAGTTGGGATGGTGGTGGTTGGTCAGAGGTTGGACTCCATGATTTTTGATGTATTTTCCAACCTTAATAGTTCTATGATTAGTTTAGTTTCATAGCTGCACACTCTTTGATTTACAGTGGTGAATCTCCACTGAAACCTCCTGATCGCTAAATTTATAATACCATCTGATCCTGACAATTATTTTTGCAAACACTGGCCCTCGAAGCCAGTCAGCCTCCTCTGTCCTATCTTTTTTGGCTGCCAAGTTCCCGTTTTTTACTAAATGTTGACAAAACACTGGTGCTACTGAGTGTCTGTTTAATTTTTGACTGATTTTCCTGCTGCATGAGATCACTGGCAACTGCTAGAACACATTCTCGCTTTCCCAAACTTTGTGTTTATTTCCCTGAAGATCTTGCCATCTGCTGTGCTCAGCTGCCCAAATAAGTAAAATTTTCCATGTCTTATAATTTTTCCTGAAAATATTGTCTGTTCTCTCAATATTTCCAGTTTTCACCAGGTTCTTCATGATCAGTTCACCTCTAAATAACATGTATCATAACAGCCCGTATTACCAAAACCAGGAATACTGATTTTGGCAGCAAGAGAGAAGTTACTGAAGCAACATTCAGTAAGCAGCATTCCAGATATTATCTAGAGGTCAGCCAATAGAACTGTGGACAAGAGATTCATATATGATGCTGTTCATGCAGTGTATATTTCTTTGGCCTTACTTAGCATTTACACCTCATTTATTTCAACTTGCTTACTGTTGCCAACCCTGAGTGCTCAAAATCATGAAATTGGCTTGAAAATTGCTTTAAGCAATAAGACATTTAGAAGTTCTTAACCCAGAGTGCTTGCACTTTCAAGCATTCTTCTATAGCTAGCAGGAAATGTGCTTTCTTGGGAGGAGGGCAGAAGTGACAGGAGATATTCACACAAAATATTGTGACCCCCCCTCTGAGCTGAGAAAACACAAAATATCTCACTTTTGAGAACTCCTTCATGCTTGCTGAGTGGCTGAGTTACTCTTGATTTATACCACTGTAAGTAAATCAGAATACTGCATAAATAAGTTACAAAATGTGTGCAAAAAAATAATGCCTTTTTTCATCTGTTAGAATTTATATGATCACTGCCCCTTCCTACTGGTTCAATGTTTTTTTTTACTTTAAGAATTAAGTAAGCAAAAGCTCTTGGAGATGGAAAGGCACACAGTGCAATTACATAGAGAACTGAGGCAGTGAAGATATCTGTGCTACCAGACTGGTTAGTTCTCATGTTAATCTGTTTATGCCCGTCATCTCTATTGCTTAATTACATCATGAGATTAGCCTGAGCATACCTTGGGTCAGCCTGAGTCACACTTGAAGTCTTTGCACTATGAAAATAGGAATTTGACTTGATGGAATGGAAGTACTCTGTTCCTTTGCCTTGACATGTGTTCAGAAATAGAAATGTGGCAAGGCAAGGCAGGAGAAACAGACAAACAAACAAGCAAACAAACACCCCAAATCTTGAATACTTTACAGTCAACTTTTTGAAAACTAGAACTGGGACACAGAGCAGAGATTTCTTGTGAATTTTAACTCTAAATCTATTTTGTCTATAGCTTCACCAAGCAAGCTTTTCACATTCTTATATCCAGGTCCTGATGTATTTTTCTCTCTTCAGTGATTTCTAGTGGGATGAGAGTGGGCGATTAAGGGAAAGAGCAGTATGAAGAATGAATGAGTGTTGCTCCATGTGGATCCTGGGGACTCCCATAAAATCGAAAAAAGAAACGGTGGAGGAGGATGTGGCTGGCTGCTGAAATGCTCTGTGGGCTACATCCTGTCTGTGGCTATGGCAGAACTTGCACACCCTTTTGGTTTGTGTGTGTGTGCTGGGTGCTGAGTGACACTGGCTACAGCAGCGTGTGCAGCTCATACAGAGGCTGTGCCTTGGCACTGCACCCTCCTGTCCATGTGCACACGCTGAGCACGCCTGGTTTGGGAATCATCTGCTTTTTACAAATGGAAAGCTCATGTGAACCAGCATGATGTTACAAGGATGAACTTTCCCAGGTGAAGGCTTTTCCTCCAAGACATTTTTCAATTTTCATCCTACAGTGCAGCGTTTTTCTCCAGCTCTGTAAAACTTTCCTGAAATGTCTTTATATCGCTTTGTGTAGTTCAGCAGAGTGCAAAATAACCTCTTGGTGTTTGCTTTAGTTCTGTCATATTCTGTTTACAAATTCAAAAGGACCTAACATAAATAGCTGTCAACACTTACATATTACTGTGATTCACTGACTTCACTACAAGAATTTTCGTATAGCAGCAGAAAGAGCATCAATATAAAAATCTTATCTTGAAAGCCGCGGCAGTTGTTCATCTCTCTTTCAGTGAGTGTGTGCACAGTGAATCTAATTATGCTACTTGAGATATAATTACACAGCTGCCAGAACAGGACATCGAAATGGTACCTCAGCAGTAGCATGTGGGCCTGAACAACTGAGAGTGAAGGGCTTTCTTTTTCCTGTACTGCTACAATACATATTGTTTTGATCATCTAGATTTAAAAACTCATATAAATGGGGGACAAGAGAGGAAAAAAAAGAAATCAGTAAAATCAAAGGATGTATGTCTCTTCTTCTGTAACTTTCATTTATTGATAGGTCAATATTTCCTAAAATTCTGCTAAATTTTTTGGTAGGGGGACCAGTTCTGACCAAATCCTACCCTGCAGTTTTCAGGATGGAGGAGTTATGCTTTAAGGAAAGAAGGTTTGGAGTCTGTTGTTTGTTGTAGCTATTTAGTATCTAGCCATAGACTAGGAAATCTTGCAGCACTGATAGCTAGCTGCCTATCTGTGGTCCTGTGCCCTATGACATCTCCAATCTCTCATAAGGAAAGGCATCAGCATGCAGCAAACATTGCAGACAGGGGTTTAAGTCATGCCTGCTGTGCCATGGGAAGGGAGAAGCAGAGAGACTTGCTGAGCCGCTCTTACATAACCGTGCAGTGGACAAATACGCATCTGGCACGTATTACATTTTGAAAAAGCACTGAGCTCCAGGCTGCTCAATTCTCAAAATCAAAAGTGTAGAAACACCAGAGCAGAGTCTGGATTGCAAAATGATGAACACAATCTCACTGCTACAGGAGGACTATGCAGCAAGGACTGTGATGTCCTCAGCTAGCTCAGTTTAATCTTCTGTCTGGAAATGCAATTCTGGGGACCTCAGTTCGACATCTCACCTAAGAGGTCTGGTTTCTCAGAGATCACCATGGTACCTTCTTTCAGTGGCAGCCCGGGGTGCTCTGAATTGCACAAGGACTATTCCTGGCAGTAAAAATATACTGGGAGACTTATTTAGCTCTTGTTGGAGATTGTGGAGCTTCACTGAAATAAATAGACTAATTGAGGAGTAAGGTAAAACCACTGACTTTAATGTCTTGAATGTTTCCTTCCTTTTTTTTTTCCTGATAAAATCATAAACAAGGTGCAATTTAGGGCAAAGTTCTGGCTAAAATTCATCTGACAATATTCAAATTAATAGCTGAATAAAGTTAAGCAAAGTCATGATGGACTATGACCAGTAACTTCTATAGTACCACTAGAAAGATGTCCTAAGTGTCAGTGCCACGAAGCAGCCAAGAAAAAGACTTTGTCACTGAACATCTAAGAAAAAGTGCTGTGCTTTCATGCATGGCACCTTTTATTTGCCTACAGATATTCAGTGCAGAGCATTTAGAAAAAAAAGACTCGCATAGTCAGCAGGCTGAATTGATAAATTTGCTGGCATAAAATGCCATAAAGAATTTTCTGAATTAATTGGAGGTGGCAGGGCATTCAGCATTCAAATAAATGATTCCTAGGAATGAGAAGCTGCCATAGATATCCAAGCTCTTTGGATAAAAGCCAAACTTTTATGCAAACCAACAAACATGAGCTGTGCAAACTGCTTCATCGCATTCCTGCTGCCTGGTCTTGGTGACCAGTGCTCCAAGGGAAAGCTCCATCAGTGGGGGCTGAAATTTCTTTCTGGCAATGGCTGATGAGAGCTTTACGCTCTTTACGCTCTGGGACAAGGATTTTGCTTTGCAGGACACTAAGACTGATGGAACTGTAATTATACTCAGGTTTACTGTGGATTATACAAATTAAATGATGAAGACACACAGATGCCTCAGAAGAAACGCAGACTGTGGTGCTTGGGAGTCTCAACAGTTTGATGTTGGTCAATGTAGGGTTAAGCAGTGCTTTCCTGAGCTGATACCCTTTCATTCTCTAGCTGTAGCTGGTCACCGTGTTATTTTTACTGGAATACAGTTCTTCATTTTCAGGCTATTAAAAATAAATGATTTTTAGAAATGAATACATAAACAAAAATGTGCAAACATGGTGTTCACATTCAATTGGAATTTTGGTTTGGTTGCACTTGAAGCCACACTTTCTTCCTCTTGCATACATTCTGTCCTACACTATGACTAGTGCAACCGCAAAGAGCTAACTCTAAATGTGAATGCTTGACGTTCTCAGCAAAAGTGAATTCATAAATTGTGTGCATTACCAGTATTTGTGCAAATTGGATATTACACTTGGATGTGTTCCTGAGTGTATTTCCTAATCACTAAAGCCCTTGGGACCATCTTGTCCAACCTTCTTCATAGCAGAGGCAATTTCTACACTGAGTTCAGTATCTTGCAACTGAAGCAGACAGCATCTTTTTATAGACAGCCTGACGTGATTTTAAACTTCCAAGTGTCCCAGCATATTCCAGGGCAAGCAATCCCACTGGTTAATTACTCATGGTGTTAAAAATGTGTTTCCAGTGTGAATTTTGCTGAGTTCAGCTTCCAAGATCTGCATCTTTGAATGTGAAATGTGAAACTTCTTGTTGTTTATTTCTTATATAGCTTGTCTGCACAAGGAAAGGAAATGATTCTCTGCAATTGGCAAGTAGGATGGACAGAAGGGTATTAGTATTCCTTCTTTTTCCTCCATTTGGAAAATCAGCATACTCTTAGGAGAAATTCAATGTAATGTTTTTAGCATTACTTCATACAAGTTTTCCTATATGCTCCTCATAGAATGGGAATATTATATATTAATAATATGCAGAATATGAAGAACTTTGAGGTGAAAGGCCAGTGTCTGCTCCTAGTATGTCAGCAGTTTCTTCTTCCTCAGTTTTGTGCTAGTATTTATTTCATTGGGCTCCCTGATTAACTTCATCCATTGTTTCTGGATTGTCTCGTCACCACCAATCTTCTGATTATTGCCAAGGCTTAGTAGTTTCTGGAGTGATATTATACAGCTTGTCTGGGAAATATCAATGCAGATGGAAGCTGGCTGCTATGTGTGTTACTGTTGGCAGTGACTATATATTTAGAGCAGTATTAGCAATTTTTTTAAGTAGGAAAGACCCAGATTTACTAAGCTCAGCTCTGTGAATGACATAGTCAGAGTTTACCCTAATTTATTTTGGTAGATAGTTCAAAGACAGTGGCCAGACAAAGCTTGAGGACATTCAGAGTCCACACTCCGATTGAGAGAAATTGGTGACCACTTAAAATAATGGAGTTTCAAATTAAGAATCACCAGAATACTTTGGAAAGTGCTTCTGGACACTATGAGAGTATATGCTGGGAGTCTGTGAAATGGTTCCTTCCTGGGAAAGAATCACTGGAAAATGTCACAACAGTGTCTTATCAACCCTCCCTATCACTGCCCACCATGGGCTACCACAAAGCTGAGAAGATGAGGGGAAAAACAAGCAGAGAGAGGAGGGGAGGGAGGGCAGGAACAGCAGCTTTAATGCAAAGGTTATTCTAGAAGAATGTGTATGGTTACTGCAAGGTGCAATCTACATCCTTAAAGGGAAGCATGCTGTTATAAAACTTTTCTGAAATACCATTCCAGGCACTTCCAAAATGAGGGAGGAGGGGGAATAAAAAATCCAAACTAAAAAGAGAGAAAAGAAGGGAAAACAAAAGAGGAAAATTTTGAGGACACAGAAATGGAAGGAGGTGAACCAATCATTCGCCACTGCATATTCTCCATCTGAGCCCATGAATATGCAAGTGAATATCTGAACAAACATTATCACTGACACAGATTCCCTTCCACAGCATATTTGTGTTGCCATGCATATGAATAATTGCATTAGTAAGGCAGAAGGTCTAGTTCCCATATTTTACATGCACCTATATTTTATCTGTGGCTATGCTTTGCACTCTAATTATATGGTGTTGGAAGCATCCATTTGTCTTGTTTATTTCCAGTGAACAATACTGTTTTTTCCCAGATGACCCAATGACTGAAAAAAATTGGAGCAAGAATAAAAAGTGACAGCTCATGCTAAGTCTGGACAGGAAGGAGGCAAAAGGAAAGCATCTTAGTGAAAAGAGAGTTCAGGTCATCTGCCATCTGCTAGACCTCATTTAATTGTATACCTGCATAGCAGCAATCACTTTCCTCTGTCTCATCTCCCTTCCCTTTCTCTTCCTGTAAGCTCCGTGACTAAAATAGGTGGATACAGAGATGAAATGACATTACACTCTATCCCAGCTGGGGGGAACATGGCACAAGCACATAATTCTAGCATTCTGTGACTTTTGTGTTTGGCATGACTCAGGGTGCCAGGGCTTCTCCCAGCCTGCAAGTATCCAGGGACCAATGTATTGCAACAGCATCCAGATCCTTCACTGGTACAGTTGTCATCAGCCCTCTCCCAGCTGATATATTTAAATGGAAAACTCCTGAGAATCTGGCAGAGTATGCATGTCCTGGGCTACTCAATTTTGCAAGTCTCACCAATCCCACTCTGAGGTCAGGATAAGCACTTGTCAATTTTTTAACTCAAAGCAAATCCATTTTTGCAGATATTAGATTAATTCACTACTGAGCAGAAGGCCAGCACTGTAGTACTTAAATGTCATTTATGCCTTATCTGAAGGTTTTAATGGGACTTATTTGGTATATGATCTTGGCCTGGCCTTGGCACAAGGATTATTTTCACCCGAAATGAACTACCGAGGGGCTGACAACATCCTTTGGAAGACAACCAGCAAGAAGTCATTACTCTTGGGATAGCTGCGAACTCTAGGAGAGTTGGAGAAATATTTCCTTCTTAGGCAGAAAGCAGTGTCATAAAAAGGAACGAACGCAAGTGCTGGGTTTATTGGCAAAGCTAAGATAGCAAGATTAACTGAAAAGTGTTTGCTTCCACTCAGTAAGAAATATCCTAAGAGTTTTGAATAGTGTTAATGTCTGCTTTAAGTTTAAATTATTTTCACAAACTGTTAAAGTCAAGACGATGAAATTGTCCCATCTTACAGAGCACATCTATTTACAGAATTAATGTGTTCAGTACCAATAAGAATCATAGAATCATTTAGATTGTATAAGACCTTTAAGGTCATCAAGTCCAACTGGTAATCCACCACCACCAAGTCCATCACTAAACCACGTCCCTAATGCCCCATTTACAAGTCTTCTAAATTCCTCCAGGGATGGTGATTCCATCACTTCTCTGGGCAGCTTGTTCCAAAGTTTGACAACCTCAGCTCTTCACCTTGTTGACCCTCATACAGCTGACCTCAGCCATTGATCCAACCTGTCCAGATCCCTCTGCAGAGGCTTCTTACCTCTAGCAGATCAACACTCCCACCATCATTAAGCTCTAGACAATCCAACCACTCTCTAACATACATGGCTACCCCACCATCTCTCCTTCTTGCCTATCCCTACACCCATTGTAGTATCCATTACAACACTCCAGCTATGTGAATCAACCCTCACTGTTGCCATGATTGGCAACTTATGTCATACTTTTCCTGCTCGGCCTTGGTTTCCAGCTCCTCCTTTTGGTTGCCTATGCCACGTACACTGGTGTAGATGCACTTCAGCTGAGCTATTGATCCTGCCACCTTTTTAAGGGGTGAAGTCTTAATTCCTACATGATCATTCCCAGGTACTGCTGTTGTTTCTAAAATATCAGTAACACATCGCATCTAACACATCACGTCTCTGCTGCTAAGGATACTTTAAAAGGAAAATTTATTATCTGAGTATTTTTAAATGGTGTTCTCCAGTCCTATGCACTCAATCGTCATCATCTAGAACCAAAACAGCCTCTGGGTGCCACTTTTTTAGCAAGTCAGAAGATTTTTGCATCTCTTGCTGTGCTGAATGCCATTTTTTGAGTAAGCACAGAGCACTGAAACTTTAAGAAGTGAGGGAGGAGGAGGAAAGATTAAAGGGGCTCATGTTCTTCTTACATAAAATTTGAGGAGCTGACAAAAAGCAATTTGATTCAAATATGATTGAAAGGATGTTCTGTGGCATGCCTGAGGCTGATGTTTTTCAATGACATAGGTGCATGGAGGAGAAGGGGATTGGTTGTCAATATTTCTGGGGTTTTTTTTCATGAGATTAATACCTAGTCTTGCAAGCTGCCCTGCAGGAAAGCCTCGTGGCACTAACAGGGCACTGCTACAGTGACAGTCCCTTGCTGCAGTTGGTTAAGACAGCAGCACTGAACTTGCATCCCTGGTTGAGAATGTTTGTAGTCAATTAAAAACCTGGTTTCCCTTAATTTAGGGTTGCTCTGCATCACCCTGGGAACATAAAATGTATTTTAAGTGAGTGTAAGTGTAACTTATAACCATTAAAAAGCAGCCTTGCATTGTACAGCAGTTTAAAGCCTCAGGGATAGTGAGATTCTGGATTTCCAATGTGTAAATTATGGTCAGTCTGAAAATTAATTGAAGATTTTGTATTTGGTAGTGCTATCACTAAGCTAATCCAAGTTATTTATATGTAGTTCAATAGTGTAGTTATATTAATTAGAGCTCCTTAAACTGTATGGCAATCTCTAGATTTCAGTATTTTCCTTTGAAAATATTTGGGAACTTTACGAACACGCATTCAGAGATCAGATTGTTCTGTCCTTTTTTATCCATCCTAAAGTTCCTCAAAAAAGACATAGCACAGGAGGTCAGTTTGGAAAACACTTTCTAGTCCATTGTTCCTTTTCATATTCACTATGCTTCTTTAAATAATACATCACAAGACACTTTACATTCTGAGAGTTTTGGCAACTAAATCAAAGTTTTCAGTGTTCGTTCCTTGAGTATCAACTTATTGTGATTAATCATCTCACTCTTAGCACCAGTTATGGTGTGTTGCCACTGAGCCCTCAGCTGGCACTGATGGCACTTGAATAAATAATTTACTCCAGGATGTGTTCCATGCATGTTACATTTAAAATGGCAGAGATTTAATCTATACTGTTTTCAGGCCATAAAAGCAGCAAAACTAAAAAATAAATCATGGCGTCTCTATGAAAATAAATAAGGCTTACTCTTGCAAAAGTAATTACACACATTCCTCTTTGTTCTTGTGTCTCTGTCATCAGCATTACTCCTGAAAAAGGAGGCAGAAAAGCATCCTGGGGATTAAACACCTTGGTATCATGTCTTTCTTCAGGATCTGTTCAGCTGCCTCTGTCACTAGTAGCTCTCAATAACACACCAGAGGTAAATCAGCTATATATAGATACTTACAATACAAAATTAATATTATATATTATTATTTTGCTGTTCCCATTTCCATCAAATATTGTTCATTTCTCTCAACAGTCATTGGTCTGTTATGATGTTTGTTAATGCAAGAACATCTTTAAAATGCAGTGAGCTTTCCTTCTATTCCTTTCTTAATTTATATTTTCTGGAAGATTTTAATATTCACTGGGATAACATCCTAAAGCCCTTTGCAAAATATGTATTCTGTAGACTCCCGTTAGAAGTGATGTCTAATTAACAACCAAAGCCTGCAGGATGAACTCCCTGGGAGCAAATGACTAATTCTTGATAGCAGGACTGTGTTTTTAAGCTGTTGCCAACATCTTGAGAACAGTTCGATGCTGGAAGCTGCTCCCAAGGGTCCTTTCTTTCTGTTTCACAACGTATTGGCAGAGGCTCGGGGACGGGCACACCGGTAGGGGGAGATGAGGGGATGTCTTTCCACTTCTGGGGACCTTGCCACTGTTGCCTGCCTTCAGACACAGCTTTTTGGTTTTTTCTACAGTAACACATTTTTACTGCACAAACTTGCAGTGTTTAATTAAAGCAATAATTTTAAACACATTTAGGCAAATCAGTGCAGTGTTCTGCTGGATACATAAATTGAGTAAAAGCTGTTGCTTGCATCAGTAAATTTAGGGGGACAAGCTACTCCTGTAGATCAAGTTTTAAGTCAATGAATGTTTAACCACAGTGCTGGGCTTTGCTTGGGCTACTGGCCCTGCAGCTGGATGCAATAGGCCAACTGGGACTGTGGCCCAGCTGTGCAGGAGCTAAAGCTTGGCTAATTTCCTCTAATAGCAGATGTGTCAGGCAACTCCACCAGTTGTTCTTGGCAGCCTGCAGTGCCATTTGGCTGTAGTTTTGCTTCTGACTCTTTTGCCTTTCATTCTTGTTTGCTTAGTCTTGATTCCTGGTTCCTGCTTCCTTTGTGTTATGCTCCTATACCTCACCTTGTCCCAGTCCTGACTTGACTTACAATAGGGACTCTGATTTTCAAACACCTGGCTCTGTGACTTCTGACTTTTCAGTTTGACATGTTTCTCTCCATCTCTGGTGTTTTGATTTATTCTTATGCTGGCTTCATCCTATCCAAACTCAATTCTTATCTGGTTTTCACCTTTGGGCTTAGTGGAGTAGTCTGATGAAAGTACATGCCTCTTAGGAAATCTGAAACTGCACTGGAGCAAACTTGTGTTAGGCTGCTTCTCAGCAGTATTGGAATGAGGACAGATATGAAAGTCCTTTGCATGATTTCTCTTGAGTCTGCATGCTGTGAGGGATTACAGGTGTGACTTGTGGATCAGTTTTGCACCAGAGTCTTAATCTGAATGAAAATATTAATTTGCAGCCTTAGATGACCACAGTTATGCTTCTTTTATATTGAAACCTGTTGTAAGCAGGCCAGATTTGGCATGGGGTAAAGGATTTCGAGGGCTCAAGGTTTCTCTCACTGGTGTTCTTCTCTTTTACTATTTGTTAACTTTTCAAATGTCAGTCAAGCTCTGTATAACTGTTCATGGCACCAGTTGTTACTGTTTCCCATGTTGATTCAGCATCTTGGAATTTGTAGCTAACTTTTCTCTCTTCTATATTCCAGATGCCATTGCTTGCATTTTATTGCAACACAATTCATTTTGGTATCATCCATCCCATAACTCTCTATAGAATTATCTATTTAGCTTTGCTTTCTCAACCAGGCACAGTACCATTAACAGTGTGCATAAATACTGCTAAAAGCTTCAAGACAAAATCCAGAACCTGCATAATTAGCCAAGTCAAAAGCCCAACAGATGTATGCTGGGAAAAACATGCAAAGCTCCAGAGGGGCTGATGATCAATAGGTTAAATGCCCACAGTGGATCCATGTAGACCATATGTGAAGAAAGGAGAGGATACATTTAGTGACGGGTTATAGGTCTGTGTTTTGCCATCTGAACTTTCCATATCCTTGCCAACATAACCAGCAAGCATTTCAATGATACAAAGAATTTATTTGCTACAGGCCCTTTATCTATCTTCCTCTTATGTACTGAGGTAGAACAAGAGGGGGAAAACTATTATCAGAAGAATCCTCAGACAGTGCTCCTTGATGGTGATCTAAATTGCTATGTGGCCCTTTGTATAGGCTCTCTACACTAGGGTGTATTTCCTCTCTTGAGGATATGATGGAACCAAACAACATGTGGAGTACTAATAAATTATATTGCCTATCCGAGGCTAGTATAAGACATTTGGTACCAAATTTATTTTAGTTAAATGTAGATTAATCTAGTTCTTTTGAAAGTTTTAGGTGCTTGTTGTCACTGTTGTGACTGTGAACTGTAACAGAATGTTGAGCTCATTATGGAGCATCTCCTCAAGACACACTATCAACATAGACTAGTATGTAGTGGTTCTAATCTTGTAGACGATGCTATAGCGGCTATGGCCTAGGCAATAGACAGAGATACAAAGATGTTGGAAATCCCCAGTAATTTTTATATTGAAGGGAAGTAAACCAAAGCAATTGCAGGTCTCTCTTGAAAGAAAAATCAAGAAAATCATTATTTAAGGCAGCATCAATATCCAGACTAACGTTGTTGCACATATTTTCCATCCAGCCATCATAGTACTTAAGGCCCCTTGCTAATTTCTCTTTACTTCCAAGATATTGTCAAACTTATATTTATTACATGTGAAGCCAGAACTTCCAGAGGCTAATAATAATGCAGGAAGGACAGACTCCCTGTAGCTAGAATAGCCTTTCTCTAATAATAATGATTAAAATTTTAAACACTATCTCTTGCAATCAATACTTTAAAACAGTATCCTAACTGGTTGAGTCACTAGGCAAAAGTGTTGCTACATGTCTATAAAATAATCCTCACCTTGCTGCTGAAATAAAGTCAAGACAACTTGATGGCTATTTTTCATGGGATCTATGATACAGTTTGAAATCCCTCAGTCTGTGTGTCTTCATGAAAGTCTAGCTTAAAATTACTGACTTCTCGTTGTATGGGCATTTATTCCTCCTTCCACTTCAGCTGGATGCTGCTACTTTCCAGAGCTGCTGTGTGCTTAAAACAATATTCATGTCTCAGCTAAAATGGAACAGAATTGTTCATCTGAAGCAAAGAGGTGGGTACTAACTTATTCCAGACTTGGAAAAAATCTTCCCCTAGATCTAAAAGAGCTTATCCTCAAAATCAGTAATCAGGAGTGACTGCTCTTTGGAAGATCAGAGCTTCCGATCTATCGTGCTGGGCTTTTATTCTACTAGGGGATGAAATGACTAACAATGTTACTAGGGATTAGTGATGCAAGAGGTCAAATGTGTTAGAATTTTCGCAGAATACACTCACTGTGTTCTTTTCATTCAAAGATGTGATCTTCATAGTCTCCTCCTACTGTTAAATGAGAAAAAGGAATCTGATAAGACTCAGATCCCACGAAAAAGAAATCCTTCTGTGTCCAAGGAGTGTGAGAAAAATCTGAAGGATGACCTGTGTGGATGGATTTGAAGGACATATTTAAGTCAAAAGGAATGCCTATACAACCTTTACTACTAAGACAAATCTGAAACAGAGTATCTCTAGTTTGTTACCATTATCAGAAAACAAACACGATATTTGGTGATTTCTCTCTTCCTTTCCCTCCATCACAGCAAGGATAAGGATTTTGCCACGGAAACAAGTTATGGGGTTAAGGTTTCACCACACCATGACAGGGTAGTTATGAGGTCTTACACCTGTGATCTGAATTTTGGCTGTATCATACCTTGCAGAAGTGGCATGATACGTGGTATTTGGCTGTGGTACTGACCTCATGAAAGCTCACCTGAATGCTCCTAAAGAAGAGATGACCTGAAATGGGGATTCTGCCTTAGCAAGGAAGACTAAACACATTCAACAGATGAATAATCAAGACCCTCAACAAGATAAAATGAAAGAGCTTTATGTAGCCTGGATGGCATACTATAATTGAAAAACAGAAAGGAAAACAGTTTAAAAAAATAACTCCTATAGAACCTTCAGAATTAAAACAAACATGCTGGAGTTGTGACACTGGATGTCCTTATTATAAGCAGCAGCAACAACAATACTTTCTTGTTAAAGAATCAGAGCTGAAGCCTTCTCCTGTGATTAATTGGGGAGCAAATGTAAACTCGAGAGATCCAGAGTCTCTGTTATTCCAGGCTATGAAGACAAATCCAGATGACTCATGCAAACTGCCTGCAGTCACAGAAGAACGGATCCAAACTGGTCCTCCACACCTCATGAAGCTGGGGCCCACAACGTGTAGGCAATACTGGCCATACTGCATTCCTCACACGCTGCCTCTCCTTCCGTGTCCAAGTACCAAGTGCCGCTGGGCAGTGTTTCCCGGCAGTGGGGATGAAGATGTAGGGTTTTTTCTGTCCAGATCCTTCTGTGCACTTCATGCTTCATGAAGTATGCCTACCATATGGGGAGATGTCTGCTTACTTGTCATGGGCTTTAGGATTTTTCTGGGCATATCTCGCTTGAGCCCTAGCTCTGTTTGCANCTCTAATAATAATGATTAAAATTTTAAACACTATCTCTTGCAATCAATACTTTAAAACAGTATCCTAACTGGTTGAGTCACTAGGCAAAAGTGTTGCTACATGTCTATAAAATAATCCTCACCTTGCTGCTGAAATAAAGTCAAGACAACTTGATGGCTATTTTTCATGGGATCTATGATACAGTTTGAAATCCCTCAGTCTGTGTGTCTTCATGAAAGTCTAGCTTAAAATTACTGACTTCTCGTTGTATGGGCATTTATTCCTCCTTCCACTTCAGCTGGATGCTGCTACTTTCCAGAGCTGCTGTGTGCTTAAAACAATATTCATGTCTCAGCTAAAATGGAACAGAATTGTTCATCTGAAGCAAAGAGGTGGGTACTAACTTATTCCAGACTTGGAAAAAATCTTCCCCTAGATCTAAAAGAGCTTATCCTCAAAATCAGTAATCAGGAGTGACTGCTCTTTGGAAGATCAGAGCTTCCGATCTATCGTGCTGGGCTTTTATTCTACTAGGGGATGAAATGACTAACAATGTTACTAGGGATTAGTGATGCAAGAGGTCAAATGTGTTAGAATTTTCGCAGAATACACTCACTGTGTTCTTTTCATTCAAAGATGTGATCTTCATAGTCTCCTCCTACTGTTAAATGAGAAAAAGGAATCTGATAAGACTCAGATCCCACGAAAAAGAAATCCTTCTGTGTCCAAGGAGTGTGAGAAAAATCTGAAGGATGACCTGTGTGGATGGATTTGAAGGACATATTTAAGTCAAAAGGAATGCCTATACAACCTTTACTACTAAGACAAATCTGAAACAGAGTATCTCTAGTTTGTTACCATTATCAGAAAACAAACACGATATTTGGTGATTTCTCTCTTCCTTTCCCTCCATCACAGCAAGGATAAGGATTTTGCCACGGAAACAAGTTATGGGGTTAAGGTTTCNCCGGGCGGCGCGCGGGGGCTGCGCGTCGGAGCGTGTGCAGCGGCGCGCGGGGCCGCGGCCGGTGTCGGTGCGAGCCGGGGAGAGACCCTGCGGGGGGCGGCGGGGAAGACACGGATCCGGATCCCGANTTTGTTACCATTATCAGAAAACAAACACGATATTTGGTGATTTCTCTCTTCCTTTCCCTCCATCACAGCAAGGATAAGGATTTTGCCACGGAAACAAGTTATGGGGTTAAGGTTTCACCACACCATGACAGGGTAGTTATGAGGTCTTACACCTGTGATCTGAATTTTGGCTGTATCATACCTTGCAGAAGTGGCATGATACGTGGTATTTGGCTGTGGTACTGACCTCATGAAAGCTCACCTGAATGCTCCTAAAGAAGAGATGACCTGAAATGGGGATTCTGCCTTAGCAAGGAAGACTAAACACATTCAACAGATGAATAATCAAGACCCTCAACAAGATAAAATGAAAGAGCTTTATGTAGCCTGGATGGCATACTATAATTGAAAAACAGAAAGGAAAACAGTTTAAAAAAATAACTCCTATAGAACCTTCAGAATTAAAACAAACATGCTGGAGTTGTGACACTGGATGTCCTTATTATAAGCAGCAGCAACAACAATACTTTCTTGTTAAAGAATCAGAGCTGAAGCCTTCTCCTGTGATTAATTGGGGAGCAAATGTAAACTCGAGAGATCCAGAGTCTCTGTTATTCCAGGCTATGAAGACAAATCCAGATGACTCATGCAAACTGCCTGCAGTCACAGAAGAACGGATCCAAACTGGTCCTCCACACCTCATGAAGCTGGGGCCCACAACGTGTAGGCAATACTGGCCATACTGCATTCCTCACACGCTGCCTCTCCTTCCGTGTCCAAGTACCAAGTGCCGCTGGGCAGTGTTTCCCGGCAGTGGGGATGAAGATGTAGGGTTTTTTCTGTCCAGATCCTTCTGTGCACTTCATGCTTCATGAAGTATGCCTACCATATGGGGAGATGTCTGCTTACTTGTCATGGGCTTTAGGATTTTTCTGGGCATATCTCGCTTGAGCCCTAGCTCTGTTTGCATTCCTGTGTTACCACTGCAATAGGAATCTCAGATGGCAACTTTATTGCCCAGCTAGTCTGTGCTCCTGGGACAAGAGGATGGTCACAGCACATGGAGCTCACCACAGTCACTGGAACAAGCTGAGAACTCATGCTGTTCTACTAAATGTCGGTCACATACAATGTCTTCCCAGTCTCAGAGAAAATACCGCAAGGACAGCCAACAAAACGTCCCCTAAAAACGTCAGGCAAATCAAAGCAGGGAGTATGTGTCACAACTGCCATCTTATATTCTTGGTGGCTTTCTAAAGCAATAGTATCTGCTAAGCAAGCAACTTGTACATCGCCCTAGAGGGAAATGAGAAGCTGGGTTAGGTGTCTGTTTATTCTTGGCTCATCTACACAAAGTTATTCAACAACAATTCTGTAAACATCCATCTTCCAGAACAGGTATGCCCTATTTTCCTCTTTAATTAAAACTCTCAGTGTTAAACTAAACCGGAGCAGCCTAGCCTTATTCTGGAAATTAGTCATGAAATTAGTCAGGAATAGCTCCTCCTGAACAACATGTATAAACAAGCCCATAACAATATTTATGTTGTCTGGAATGATGGAGGACACCTTCACAGATGTAAATAACTTTCCAATCCTCTAAAAAACATGAAGCAAGAGTTGTTGTCTTCCAGCTGGGGGCGGCGAACACTTCTCACCCATGTTTGGCCATTCCGTTTGTCCTTGCAGGCTCATTTGAGGGGACGGTGGTGCCCCAGCGCTCAAGCCGAGCGCTGCAGGCTGCGCCAGCCCATGTCCCAGGTTGGCGTGTGCCAGATGCGCTGGGCAAGACACACAGCTAGGGGCGATGGATGTATTTTTCCTTTATCCGAGGGGATAGATCAGCAATCCCCCGGCTCAAGGATGCTATTTAAGAAGATTCACCTTTCGCGCAGGCCAGCCCCGGCTGCGCGGGTGCCGGTACCTGCGTGTCACCTCTCCGGGGACGCCCCAGCTCGGGGCGGGCACCTCGCGGGGCAGGCGCTTGGAGCGGACGGCGCTCTGCACCCGTCCCGCACCCGTGCGGGGTGGCCGGGCCNACCTGGCTGTTCCTGCTGCCCGCGTCCACTTGCGGCTTTTCCTGCCGGCGCTGCCTGACAGCCGCCTGCCGCGGGTGTTGTCGCCGAGGTCTTTGGCGGGGGGGGGGAGAGCGAGCCGTCCTGCACAGCCTGGAGGCGTGATTGGAAGACAGCAATAATTAACTGGAGGAGGAAGAGGAGGACGGGGGTGGAGGAAGACGAAGGAGGAAGGCACCGCGCGGCAGAACCCAGCCGAGCCAGCGAGCGGCGGCGGGACGCGGCAACTTCGGCCGCAGCGGAGGAGCCGGAGCCGTGACCGCAGCGGCCGCCGCCGC
>VWZV01005381.1:78608-179757 GCA_013397155.1 Irena cyanogastra | reverse complement strand
CTCCGCCTTGAAGGCGCTGCACAGGGCTGGCGTGAGAGAGAGAGGGAGCCCCAGCTTCCTCCCCCGCCCGGGTGTCTGGGGGAGAGGAGGACAGGGCTCTGCCCCCACCCCTAACCCGCCTGCTCCTCTGGGCATCCCCTAGTTCTCCTTCTCCTCCGGACCGCGCTCCCCGGAGCCCCCCCGCAGGCTGCGCCGCCGCCGCTTGTCACTGCCGTTCTGCTCCGCATGCAGCAAGGATGCCTGGAAACCTCCCCGCGCCAGCAGCCGGGGCTGTGTTCCCGCACCGAGCGCCGCTGCTGGGGGACCGGTTGCGCCGCTCGGCTCCCCCGTGCCCCTCTCCCGCAGGGCTGCCCCCGCGGCACCCGCGGCGGGGATGCCGGGCGAGGGGGAGCGGGCCGCGGGCGTTGTGGGGAGGCGGCGAAGGCTGCTTCCTACTCCTCCTTCTTCTTCTCCTCCTCCTTCTCCTCCTCCTCCATCGCCGTCTCTTGATGACGGCCTGGCCTGCTAGGATGTGAAGTTATCCAGCGGCTGTTCCGTGGCCGTGCTCCCGCGTGTGCGTGCAGGTGGGGGTGAGGGTGCTCGGCGCGAACACGTATGGGCTCCATGATTTTTTCCTCTGTTTTGGAGGTACGCGTGTGCTGCCAGCCTCGGCCGTATAAACAGACTGGAGTTTGGGTTGACAACACGTTGTGCCCTGCAGTACAGACCAAGGTTTTATTTACTGGGGTGATGCCTGATGTAAATTGCACATGTGCCTTTCTTGGTGTGTAGGAAGTGCACGTGTGGTCTGGGTTTTTTGTTTGTTTGTTTTTTGTTTGTTTCTTTCCTTCCGCACTGGGCACACAGCCAAGTGTACCCAGCTCTAGTGTATTTCACCCAGTTAGGTTATAACCCATATGCTACGGTGGACAGCACAAATCCTAGGTGCGGCATGCATGTATCCAGTTCCTGGGAAGCTAGAAATAGAAATGGCTTTGAAATACATACACATCTGTATTTACATGAGTGTATGCCAGAATGAAACACTCAGTGAAAATATTATTCGGGAAGATGTGTTATTTATGGTTTTGTGTTTATATTTACATTTACCTTCTTATGCTTTTTCCCCTCTTACTTCATTTTATGCCCCTAAAGGAAAGTGTAGATATTCAGATACTGTAAGAAACATAATTGCAAGAATTTTTAGAAAACGACTTGTAAATTCACCTTTAATTTGTAATATCTGGAATATTTATAATTTAAGTTTCAGTCTGTTATATCACACCAAGAGTAGGCTTTAAAGCCTGTGTTTATCTGATACTTGTCTCCTGTAGAAACGACAAATGGCCATCCTGTTAGGAGAACTTCATGATTATGGGGTATTTTTTAAAATTTCCTCAATCTGCTTGGTCCTAGTATATGGCCAAACGTCCTGTGGAAGAAATTCCTTTGGCTTAAGACAGTGTTTGTTGTGAATAAGAATTATTTCAGTATTTACAAAACCTTTAGTGCTTTCACCTCATCTAAATGTGTTTTGTCAGCAATTGCTCTTTGCATTTTTCCCACATGTAAATGTCTAAAACCACTATTTCTGAGAAAACTTAGCAGTATGTGTAGTTAAATACTTTTATAATGCAGCGAAGAGAGAAATCAACTTGGTTACACTGAGTTCAGGTCTTGAACAAAAAGAACATAGATGCTACTTGCGTGTCCATTGCTCCCACTAACTGTTTGTCTCATAATGTCAGTGTTTTGTGTAGATGTGAAGATCTGCTTAACTGGTTCAGGCCTCTATTAAATATTGAAATCCTTTTAAGGTCTTAGAATAGCCTCTGAAGAGTGTAGTACACAGTAAACTGATTGTTCATAGGATTATTCTTTGCTGCATCATAGGCCCTTCACACTGCCTTCATATGGACATCAAGGAAATCAAGAAAACAACTGGGGATAATAAAGGAAAGATCACTTTGTTGTTTCTGTAATATAGGATGTGATTTGTACCCTCTTGAGATGAACGACTGAAACGGGCTTGCAATGTTAAATTAATAAAGGATAATTAAATAAAAAGGTACATCATGAGCACCTATATAAGTAGTTGAAGCCTTGTTATTTTAGAGAGAAAAAACAGATATTCTAACACTGGTAAGGTGTAACCTGAGAAAGCAAGTTGGTTAAGTTCTTCTAAGTTAGAATAGTATATAAAACCTTACTTAAAGGAAATGCCTTTGACATGGATGTAGTCTCTGGATTAAATTTTTCCCTCTGCTCACCAGTGTGAGATTTATTTTGTTTGATTTTATTATGTTTTGTTGATTTTTTTTTTAACCCTCTCTATTGCTGGTGTGTAAGAGCAGATGTTTCCTACTAACAGTAACTCTGAGCTGGCTGGTGAAAAACTGTTACGTAACAGTGGGACGGGCTTGGGGGGATTACAGTTCCAGCAGCTTTGTGTAAATTGCTTATGGCTGAGAGCTGCTTCTTCAGGGGGTTGCTGTGGGTTTGGTTTTGTTTTTTGCTTCTTGTGCTTAAAAAGCTCAAGTATACGGAGAAGTGGAGTATTTCCATAGGCCAGGATTTAATCTCACACTCATTTTTCTCTGCTTTTTGCATTGTCTGAACAGTACTTAGACTGATCAGAGTCAAAAATAAAACATGCTTTTGGGATGAGGGGAAAAAGTCTTGGGAGCCCCTAATGTTTTTAATGTCTTGGTCTTCTGGCTTTGTTATGCATATTTTACAGTGTCATACAAGGAGAAGTGTAAAGATGAAAATGAAGTTTGTGTGTAATGGTAAGTTTCCAGAAGCAAATTAACTACAGTTAAAGTTGACAAAACCATCTGTTTTGTTGAGCTAAAGAAAAAAGTAAAATTAATCCAGAGAATGCAGTTATTGTTTGAGGGGTACTTTGATTTTACTTTGGTGCTTTCCTGAAGGTGGTATGTATGTTGTGATGCAAATTACACAATTCATCTTTACTTTGGATTTTTGTCATGCTGGATTGGTCTGTTGACTGCAAATATGATAAACTGTATATTCAGGTGCATTCAGAAGTTTGTGGGATCGAGGCTCAGGACAGTGTGTAGTTGCAGGAGGTGCTGACTTGATGCAATTATTAATTGAAATTCCTTGCCTTTTTGCTAGTGGTATGGTGCAGCTTTCACTTGAACAGAGCTGTCTTAAAAGCTAGTGTCTTTCTTCAGGACTGAGGAAGCTATTCCTTATCCATGCTGTGTCTGACTACTGAGACTTGCCAGCCAGAGTGTGGGCTTGGTTGTTCTTGTGAAGGTAGAGATACCTGTCCAGTAAAAACTGGACTGAGGATAGTAGCTCATTTCACATGGTTCAGCTGCCTGATGTCAACAGCTTTTGCTCACTACTGACATTAGCAAGATTTGAACCCCACCCATGGCGAAGGAAAAGCCATGTATCATGTTACTTGACCTCCTCAACGTATTTATTGTTGCAGTAGTGTCTTTGAACAATACTGCACTAAAGCATAGTAATCCTAAACAAAAACTTCGAAAGTCAACTGGGATAGTTGTACAAAAAAGTGAAGTCAGTATTTCTTGGAAATCTTGCAGTCAGTGAGGTACAATAATTGTTTTGATTTTTTTCTGAGGAGGTCAGATGGTTGTATGCTTTTGTATGTGGTGTTTTTGCTTGTTGGCTTTTTTTTTTGGTTGGTTTTGGTTTTTTTTTTGTTCTGTTTTTGTTTGCTTGTTCAGTGATTTTTTTATTGGAAGTGGAGTTTTAATGAAATAATTCTGTCTTAGCTGTTTAGAAGGGCTGTAGCCATGGCTTGTGATGCTTAGTGTTGTCCTTTCCTCTTGTGCATTTGGTGGGGAGGCATACATGGTTATATCAGCAATTGACAACACACAATAAAACCAGACACTGCTGTCTCTGAATTTCAAACTGTGTCATTGTTAATGCTCTCCTTAAGTGCAGGCCGACAGTTGTTTGTAATATAATATGAATGTCAGCTCACGATCGATATATCACCATCAGTGTTAATTTCAGATTCATGAGAGGTAAAATTGCTGTCAATAATGGAAACTCTAAACTTCATTGCTAATTCCCATTAGTCCAGGGAGACTTGTGTGTGTTCAACAAAGGCTTATGCTCCAGGCTGGAATCCAGCGTTGGTGAATTGCAGAAGCCTGCCTGTGTCTCCCTCTGAACTGAGTTCAATTTTTCCAGCATAGATGTGTCCTGCTAGTGTTTCAGTGGTTTTTGAGCAATTGTGTTGACCTGAATGTCTGTAATTTTGGTGGATTTGGTATATATTTTGGTGTAAATTTGAGTATTGCTTATTTAAGGCAATGACCAGGGTTACTTAAGTAGCTGTAACTGTCTAATACAGTACAGAATGATATGCCCCTCTTTTGAGGATGCTGATGATTGCGTCTGTCTGATCCTCATGAGGAAAAAGAAGGAATTGCTTTGTAGCTGTTCCTGTTGGCGTAGGAAAGCTGACTTTACTTTTAATTAATTTATTGTTGTAGTACTTAGGAATATGCTGCTTGTCCTGTAGACGACTGCATCAGGGTTCAAGGTGTACTATTAACTAGAGAATCCACCCACACCTATGCCAGAAAGGTGGCACTGGTACAGGTGGGGATTGATTCTCTGCCCTATCCACTATCACCTTCATTTGAAGGAACAGCTGTACATGCACCTCAGTTTTAGTAACTCCATAGTTGCAAATGTCCTGGTACCTTTATGAAGTAAGCTGTGTGAGAGGCACCTAAGAGCAGAAAACAGTTGAATGTACTTGGAGAGATACTGTGGTTGCTTAGGAAAGAAAACAAGGTTGCTGTGTTACAGTTTTTTTATGTATGTAACTGATTTGTTCTTACCTTATGTCAAAACCAGGTTAATACTTGTAAAACCAGTAGATTTTATCAACTAGGTGACACTTAGGTGTTGCAGTCTTTGTATGCTTTACATTGTGCAGACCTGTGTGTCTATGTGGTATGTGTGTAACGCTCGTGAGGGATTATGAATGTGGTGCTGAGAAACTGAAACAAAACCAAAGTACAGTCTTTGATGACTATGTGTAATAAAGCTGGTGATTTGTTTTGATTTATGAACTCACTGAGCCTCTTAGTCATTAAGATCATTTTGTAAATAAGCCCTTTAGTGAAACAAGTCTTGTGCTGTATAGGCATAGGGGGAAAATTGTGCACTTGCTGAAGGGTGCCTTTCTTGCAGAGTTATTGCTGCACTGCATAGGTGGGAGGCTTTTCTCATGCTCTGTATGATGAGAGTGGCTTGCTGAGTGTGCTGAGTCGTGGGACGGATGTGAAGTGAGGCACAAAATTGCCTTGTTTGTATGTTAAAAACCTTCTGTGTGCTTCTGAATTCAACGTTGGCTAAAGTTGCCTTCTGTTGCCTGCTCTTTTTGACTGAGCCTCGCTAGGGAGCTGGTGCTTTTAATACCACTGTTGGTAATCTTGAAAGAGGAGTACATACCGGATGATATCAGCATTTAACTTAATTGGAAAAGATGAGCAAGTTGAGGTCATTTTCTATAGGGGGATGTTGAAGAGAACAGTTGTTTTCTCTCTGTTGTCCATACCCAAATTGAATGGTATTTACTTCCATCACATGTATCCCACTTAGAGATGGTAGGTGTTGCATGGATATGCAGCAAGATCATTTGCAAAATATATTTACCTTTGATTATATAACTCGATATTTTAAATTATCTTTTTGTAGTTTGAAGTTTCTAGAACTCAGCACAGTGTTTTCTGTCTGGTATTTCTAAAGGGATTTTCTATCAAAAGTAATTTTGGGTAATGCCAATAAATAAGTACCTGTAGATTGGATACTTCCAACTCATCTTCCCTGGTTTTTTTCCAGTTTCTTCTGTTTTGCCGAGTGGCTCCTACTTATAGTACAAAAGCAGGACTGTAAGTTAAATTTGGTATTCCATTTAAGTGTGAATATTAAATTATCTTAGGCTTCTCAATGATGTTGAAGCAGTTTATAGTGGGGATTACTTTCTTCTTCATAGCTGCAAGGAATGTGGAAAAAAGTACTTCCTTAAAAGTATTTTAAGATGGAGAGATACTGCTTAACACTTAGTGCAGGCATGCCATAAAAGAAGCCACAAGTTTCTGAAGTAAAAGCCACTTCAAATCATCTTCATGAAAAGGTGCCTTCTTATATTCTTTTGTATGTGGTTTCATGAATCAAATATAGGCTGTGATTTCACAATGGTTCTTCAGCTGAACACTCAAATAATGTCCTCTTCTGATCATCAGTCATTTACCATGACTTTCGCCCCATAAAAGATCATTTTATGTCTATTCAGTAATGGTGGAAAGTATCATCAGTTTTGAAAGCAATTATACTGCACGTGCAGCCTAAGTATGCATGTTCAGCTAAGCCTGTGGCTCACTGCCACTTGGGTTGTAGATTGAGATGTGGAATTGCTGGAGGTGGTACTGTGTTCCTGTAATTACTGAATGAAGATCATATGTGTTCCTGTAATTACTGACTGGAGATCATATGTGGAAAACCAGGAAGATGATAAGTGCTAAGGTAAAATCTGAACTGATTCCCACCCTATTTACTCTTCCCCCTGAAAGCTGCCACTGTTGAAATAACACCTCCAGAGTAGTACCTCCTTGTGTGTGTTTTAAACTGACTGATATATCTATTTATAAGAGAGCTTAGGCATGGTAACATTGATACAGAAACACTGTTGTATGAGGAGAACATGACTGTCTTATTTAAGATTGATTTAGGATGCCAGCATCATCTCCAGCTAATTGTCAACTAGCACCATTTATATTTGGAGCCGGGGAGGAAAAGAAGCAGAGTGGAAAGGCACCACGCACTAAAAATGGTGATTTTAAGTAGCAGTTCTTGTGCGTCTTAGGGTGCTTGTGTCTAAGGTGTAGACAGCATCCTTTCACTTTAGGGTGTATTTAATCTGTTTTTGAAAACATTTAATTTGAAAACTGTCTATCACTCAGACTTCTGTCTACGTGTAATTAAAAGCTGTGGTGAACTTCTGTTGCAGCGCCTTTTTCTTCTCAGCAAGTTGGGTTTTTAATGCTTTCTCCCTCTCATGTTTCAAAATGCCCTTTTCCTGTCTATTCCTGCCCTGCATTTATAAAAGCTCTTACTTCCTTATTGCTCTTACGCTTATTTGCTTATTGCTAAATATGATGAACAGCCTAGGTGCTGCCTGGTAGATTTGGGTGATCTGAGTGCACGTATTTAATGGAACACTGTATCTTTCCTTTTGGTGCGTCTGTGGGTGCCTGGGGAAGCCTGCCTCTTCTCAGACTTCTGTTGTAACCCTGCAGCCAGCTGCTGACTGTAGCTTTCTTTTCAGTGAATAGCTCCAGTGTCAGCGTGCTGCTCAAGCTCTGCCCAGCTTGTCACAGAAGGATGTCTCTATTCTGCAGCTCAGCTGTTGCTTGCAGGTTTCTTCGCAGTTTATTTTGAACACTCATAGTGTGACTGTTAGTTTCAACTTGTGTAGTTTGCAAAGCCAGCATGGACAGTGTGTTCATGGTTAACTTGGAAGGAAGATGGTATGGGCCCTTGTGCTTTGGTGCTTTTATAATCTGACATGGAAGTTAGTTAGCAATGAAAGGTAAGACTTGGTGAAGTTGGTAATACTCGAGAAGAATCCTGAGGTTCACGGCAGATGAGTGAATTTTAAAACCCCCACCTTAAACTTTAGGCTTAGAAGGTGCAGAACTTAGTCTGTATGGAGACTGTTCCAAACCTTTGTGGAAAAGAAAGGGAAAAAACATGCCAAAAAAGGGTTGTATAAAATCTTGGAAAAAAACAGCAGCTGTTTTTTCATCTTTCAGATAGGCATATCTGGGTTCATAAAATCAAGCTTTCAAAATTAAAAAGTGATGTAATGTGATTAAACATGTACTGATGGAGACAGGTATTGGTATAAGAGTATTCTATCCTATATTCTTTTTCTCCATCCCATTGTTTAGAGGCATTCAGCTTAGGCATTTTATTGCATCAGATTGCTGTTGGCCGAAATACTTTGAATTATCTTAACTTCCGCACAACGTAGAGCTGAAGGAGAAAAAAACCCCAACATTGCTATAGAGAAAATTCTGCTACAGTGTTTGTCTAAGACTTCCTAATTGTGCAGGCTTAATCTTTTTGTACAATGTTGCCATAAGAAAGGAAGTGCACTTTGAACTTCTGATTGGAATGGTGAAAATAACATGTGTTAATAATGGCTTATGCAGATGTGATGCTACAGAGAGTCTTATAACAGTCATTCTGTTGAACAGTCATGGTTCAATAGGCTTAATTATTAGAATTCAAACTACAGAGTTTTGGCTTCATGTAGTGTGTGATTAGATTTTTATTTTTAATTTAGGCTTTTGTGAGTGCCTTTGAAGGTAGGGTTTACAATTTTACTTTTTAATAGTTTTTTTAATTTGCTGATAGTGACAGATGAGTAACTGTGTGGCTGCATAAAGTTACAGAGTTGTTCGTGTTTTCATGTAACGATCATTTGGAAAAAAATCCTTTGTAGTCTAGATAGATGTCCCAAAGTGAGGAAAAGAGGCTCAGCTTCTAACTTATTATCTGTTGCAAAGTTTGGCTATAAGTATACATTCAGCAATAATTTCTTCCTTTGGATAAGGAAGCTTCATTGTCATAGGTTTTTTGTTGCAGCTGTGTTTGTTACTTGTTAGAGAGTCCCAGGCTGCTGCCACGAGAATGGGTCGAAGCAGTGTATGTTTAGGTCATCTTCTTTCTAAAGTATTTGGAATTTCTCTGGCAGTGGAGAAAGTGGTAAAATGACATCTAGTTTTCTTCATGAATTATTTTCTTGTTGACTATGGAGAAGATAAAAAGCAGTGCAGGATTGTGATTTCTTTCTGATCTATAGCTCTATATATTGGAGGGGAGGACCCATTGCTGGAGAGGAACCTATACTCTCTCATTTTCTTGAGAAATGACATGAAATTACTTGAAGTAGTATGTTGCAGGTTCTGTGAAGATTTTATGTGGGAACACGTGCTTTCCTTTAGCTTTTTCTCCGTATGTCAAGGAGTAATGCTCCATTAGAGAGAGTTGTATCTGAAAATTCTTTCTGCATATATAAATATATGAGTTTTTCTATTTTATCCTTTTCATTTGTGTACTTGAATCTTTATGAAAAGATCTGATTTGATTCATGTATAGTTCAGTTAACAAAACAAAAGCTTCTAGATGGTGATGCCTACCCTGTTCTTAGCTCCAGAGAAAAGATGTTTCATCATGGTTTTGAACTTGAGACTTTTAGTCAGCACAATTCTTTTCAACAAAAAACACACCCAGGATTTATTAGTTGAATTCTCTTTTTATTACTGGAAAAGACAATTTTGATAATTTAATGCCTGTTATTTACCATGATTTTTTAAGTAGTTTGACATAATTGATAATTTGAATAAAGAACCTTTATACGAAATCCCTTCCTATCCCCCCAAAACACTCAAAACCAGACCATGAACAGAATTAAAAAATAAAATCAAACAGGATTTAAATAATTTCTTAGTCTTTTTTCCATTATGCTTGCCAAGTTTCAGTTTGATGTAGATTACAATGGTCATACTGTGTTACAATCTTTAAAAAAGTGCAACTGGTCATTAGCTGCAATGACATGAACAGCTGTAGTATTTTATGACAACAGCTGGGAACAATCTAGTTCTCTTCAATAACTTTCTTTTGTTGTTTCTTTCATGCCATTTTTAAAATGAGAAAGCGAGATTATTGTATTTGTTCTGTATTTTACACCAGGGATTTCTTCGTAGCTAGTGGTGGCAATTACGTATCAAAATACGGCACTGCTGTTTGTGACTTGGAACATTTCCCTCTGCAGGACCTGTTTCATAACCCGCTGAAATTTGTGGGAGTTGGAGTCTTTCATTAACTTGAGTAAACTGTGAATCAAGTTGTCATCCTAAGATTTCTTATTTTGGCCTTCCTTTTCAGTGCATGATTTCTCTTTGGTTTAAACTACTTTGTTATATTTGATCTTTTACAGCATTAGCACTTATTTTAAGAGTGAGCTAAGTGCCTTTCTACTTTGCAATACTCATTTACCAAGTGAGGATGAACTTGTCTGTTTGTGGGTGGCTGGATTGCCAAGAAAGTTTGCCTCATTGTTGCTCTCTCTTCAGAAGCGTAGTCTAAAATGTTTTCTGTGCATGTGCATGTGGTTGTTCTTTATTGTTGGAAAAACAAGCAGAAGACTTTGTGCATATATGTTCTTTTTGTGTCCCTTTACAAAGAAGTTTTCTTCAGTAATGAACACATTTGGATCACCTTAAATAAAATGTTTAGCTTATTTTTCAGATAGAGTAACTCTTAAGATCACAGGGGTAGTACTAAAGATGTACATATCAGACAGCTACGGGAACATTATTTACTTCCCTAAGATACCTGCAGTCGTGTGTCAGCCAGGTGGTGGTGTCTGTGATTACTGGAGGGGAACCTGATGGTGTAAAATGGTGTATTGGGACTACAAATGGAGAGTTTGGGAAGAAGAAATGAAAAGCACAGTGGGCAAGGGGGTGTGTGTTCAGTGCAGTGAAGTGTTACTGAGGGAGTTTAGAACTAAGGTAGTTTAGAAATCCAAAGCAGAGAGCTCTTGTGGTACTGCTTTGCCTCACGAGCCCTGTTGGCTCAGGTGAGTATCCTGGAGGTGCATGTGCAGCAGGGCAGGAAGCTGGGTGGTAGCTTCTGGGGAATTTGACTCTCAACAAGCAGAGAACTGGAAAAAGCAGTTGGTGAAATTTTTAGTTAGTCATATACTCTGTGTGTATACTGTTAAGTTTGGTTTAGATTATCAGAGAATGAACTTTCTGCATATTTAAAAAAAAGTTTAAAAGTGCTTACAGTTTTTTTTAACCATAACTTTTAATCTGTCCTTATGTTTTCAATAAGGAGTGGAAAATTGCTTTAGGATGCTGTGTTTGGAGCATTCTGAGATAGGGTTACTTTTGGTAGTTGGAGGAAAGAAGTGAACTCAAAAAATCCCATACTTGTACTACAAAAGGAGAAGAACCTGCACTCATTTCAGTTGAGAGATCAGTTTTAGCTTCTGCGCTGTTGACTACTTCATCAGGTATGGTTTGATTTGGTTTTTTGGGGTTTTTTTCCCCCTTTATAATTTAATCTTCTGCTTTCCACTTCACTGGAGAAATAATGTATCGGTAATTTTTATGGATGATGTGTCAAAGTACCTTTCTCAGTCACTCTCAATGAAAAAGCACGAGCTCTGACAGCTTCACAGAAGCCCAGAATAGTTAAGGCTGGGAGAGACCTCTGGAGATCATCTGGGCCAGCCCCAGTGCTTGCAGCCTTCCATCATAGAAGAGATTTGCCTTGGTCCTGTAAGTCATTTTTACACTTTGCTGGGCTCTTCGTAATTGGTCCATATCTCACAGTTTCTGTGTGACTCGTGAAAGTACATGAAAATTAATTTATACATATAGAGAGCTTGTACATTAGGGAATAGCATGCTTTTATCCTTTTAACAAGGTACTGTTTCTTCCCTGGAGCTCTGAATCTCGGGTGACACTTACCTCACATGTAAATACCATTTGTTTACCACAGAGAAGATGAGGAATATCACTGTCATTAAGAGAAGTCTTAAATGCATGTGAATTTTCTGTACACGTAACCTCACATCTTGCATCCTATTGTAACAGACAATATTTTGCTGTAGGTTATTTGTATAACCTTAGCTAATCTCAGAACCTGCCTATCAGCAAGTTACTCTGCAGATGTCTTTTTGATTATAATCCAGTTGCTATGGCTTCTGAAAGTGTGTTAGACTCTTCGCCTTCACCCCTTGATTTGTGGAGACAGAGGTTTTTATGAGTTGTCGTAGAGAATTTGCCAAGAGCCTTTGGGGCTGCATAAAGACAGTTGTTGCCGGCAGGTTGATAGAGGTGAATCCTCTCCTCAGCACTGGCGAGGCCATACCTGAAGTGCTGGATTTGGTTCTAGTCTCCCCAGTATGAGAAAAACATGGACATACTGAAACAAGTTCAGTGCTGGTGCACAGAGATGGCCCTGGGACTGGGGAAATCCGAGAGAGCTGGGGCCACTGAGTGTGGAGAAGACAAGGCTCAGAGGGGCCTTGTCTGGATGTATAAAAGCTGGTTGTAGGAAATGGAGAAGGGCAGCCAAGCTCTTTTCAGTAGTGCCCAGTGACAGGGCAAGAGGTAACGAGCACTAATTGATACCTCTCACAGTAAGTAAGTTTCTGCTTTTCAAACATTAGCACAGGTTGCCCAGAAAGGTTGTGGAGTTGCATCTTGGAGTCATTCAAAAGCCATCTTGATGGAGCCCTGTGCAGCTGGCTCTAGCGGGCCCTGCTTGAGGATAGGTGTTGGTTGGAGCAGCTGACCAACAGTGGTCCGCTTTCAACCTCAACCCTTCTGTGATCACCTTTTACTCAACTCTCTTAAGTGGATAATTAAAACACTTGATCAATCAGAGACCTTTTGACCAAACATGAAATACAGAAATCTCCCTTAAAAATGCAAAGCTATATTTGCTAATAAGGTGTTCTATAGGAAGAATGCTTTGTGTGGTTGAGGGTCCACCGTGTAAATAATTATCTGGCATAGCAGCCAGGTATGTTGCATTGGGAAGATACGTGTATATATACATTTGAGTTAATGCATCCATAGTGTTGGCATCCGTGCTAATAGTGTTGCTGGCAAAATATTTGCACAGATCGCTCTTGAGAAGTTTCTGAATCACCTGAGCATGTGATGGAGTTTGGCGTAGCTTGAAAGCAGGACAGATAGTATGACCACTGTACTTTGTTTTGGATTACTGTAAGAAAAAGAGAAAGGAAGCTTTTATATAAATCTTCCAGTTACTGCCAGTGTTTCTAATATGAGTATCAGAAAGGTGCATTTTCTAATTACTGGAAGGAAGTAGTTATCTTTCCCTAGTTCTTGGTTCATCTGATTTTTTCATAGTGGCATGACAATTGAAATTGAGGGGGATGGCAATTGTCTTTCAACACTGACACTCTCTGGCATATTTTTCCTTTACTGCTTTCTCGTGTTTATTTGTTTCCTTATGAGGGTGAATGTTGCCCTTTAAACCTGACTAGGAAATACCTGAATCTTGCATGTGTTAATCTAAAATCAAACCTGAGATAAGGGAATCTCTTGATGTGGGTAACAGAAAATGAAAATAAGCATCTGGAAAAGTTCAGAGTATGACAAAATTATGCTGACTGCTTCAGAAAAGTTAGTAGAGTAACCATACTAGAAGTTTTGAGTAAGTTCTGTAGGTGGCATCACCTTCATGGATAAGTAATCTGGATAATGGAGGTTATATTTTGTTTTGAAAGTGTAGCGTCCAGGGTTGCTCAGTTGACTAGATACATTTGAGGAAAAAGATAGACGCTGTAATTTAAAGCATGAGTTGCCTTGGTGTAGCATAAATCATAAATTAAAATCTAGGGCAAACATACATCCCTATGAAAGAAGCTCTGAAATACTCTATGTTGTAGTGGGCTGGGAAAGCATCAGGCTGAATTTATTATGGTTCAGTATACAACAACTGTCGGGATGCTGCTTGAAGTTAGGGAAAAGTCACAAGAGGAGTTTGAATTACCTTTTGTTTTCTGCTTCAGCATCTACACATTTAAGTAATTCAAAGGAGAAAGGCGTGTTAACCTTCGGTAGTGAGAACTGCCAAGTATGATAAGTGACCCAGAAAGGATAGCTATTTATTCAAGTTTGCATATCTGCAGCACTGTAGAAGTCTCTGTCAAAGGTCTAATTTCTCTTGAAAGAGTCACCAGAAAAATGGTCCATATAGGCAATGTGTTTGTACACAGTAGGACTGTAATATCCTACAAACATCTTCCTGAGGTCAGCAGGTGCTCCTAAGATTTACTGTAGAACTGGAAATAGAAAAATCCTGGATGTTTGTGATTGGATAGTAAATACAAGGCATGCTGCTAGTTAGTTTCTGACAGAATAGCATCCCCTGCTTGTGTAAGTGTGCCTGTTTGTGGTTCACTGGCACTGCAGCAGGAGAGGAGTATGTGAACCAGAACCACTCTGGAAGGGCAAGGTGAGTGTTAAAAGCTTTCCTCTTGTAGCCCCACCAATTTCCTCTGTGGTGTTTAACTTCGCATTCAGATAGGGAAATAGCTGTGGGTAGTTGTGTTCCCAGGCAGGTGTTGCAGGGGCAAAAGCATTAATACTTTGTGCTATGTACTGAAAAGATTCTGAAGCTTTAGAAGACTTTTTGCCTGTTTTCAACCCTGTAAGAGCCTTAGGTCACAGGTTACTAACTCTGACTTAACCAAAATGAATGCCTTTTGATTATTAAAAAAAAAAACACCAAAAAACCAAACCTAAGAAAAATAAACCCCTCTCTGCAAATCAACAAACATCTTAGAAAAATTCATGCGTCTGTATGTGACCTTTTTCTTCTTTCCCTTTATAAAGAAGTTTGGAGTCTCCACAAAAAAGGATGTTTTCTTGCATTGGTGAGCTAACTGCTATAAAACCTGTGTTAATATGGAGAGTTTAATGTCATGCCTTTCTCCTGTACTAAGAAAATGGTGATGACTGGAATTCATGTCATCAACTTCTGTAATCAGGGTACTTGAAATATTTACAATGCCGTGATTACAGTTAAGCTTCTTATGTACACATACACACACACTGTAGCTGCCTTTTATATTTTGGCGTTTCAAGTTTACATCCTCATTTGTCTCCTAATCTCATGTAGGGTTTGTTTTTTTGTCTAAGGTGCTTGTCAAAAATGAATAAAATATAAACTTCTTGATCTGCCATGTGAGGTTTGCCATGTGGACACTTACAGGAGAAAAGAGCGAAGTTTGATGCTTTTCACAGGCCGAAACCAAACACTCCAATGTCTACTGAAGCTGCAAAATTCTGTTTTAGGGGCTTGTCTGTCAAGAGTCTAAAACCTTTTCATGGATCCAGAGAATGGAGTTGAGCAGCAGGGGAATAAATCCCAGAACAAATTTGCGGGAAAGGCCTCTTTGAAGGACACCTCAAATGGCCAGGACCAACCTATATAAAAGTACCCGCCCATGTTACTTTCTGTAGGTATGAGATGCAGAGGAGTTTCAGGGCAAGACCTGTTGGTCTGATATATTTTGTTTCTGTGGTGTGCAAGAGCTGTGACTAGTTGGTGCCATGCTCAGCTAAAAAAGACAGTTGTTTGAAGACACTACTCCTACTCCTTGTTTCAGATCCTGATAGTCAGCCCAATAGGAAATAATAAGGTATCTCAGAATAATTACAGCTGTAGTATTTCCTGTCTGATGGGCAAAGTTCACAGAAAACCTCCTAAAGCATGACTACAGACTCATTTAATTGAATCCATATTCTAAACTGGGCATACCTGGACTGAGTCCAGGGCATGAAATTGGAGAGGATTGGGTGGCACTCGTAGACCTGGCGTTCTCCTGTAACTGGATTGCCAGGCATCTTTTGCTTGTGCAGGAGGCATTAGAGAATGTGCCTACCCAGTGGTAGTCAAAGAAACTTGAAGTACTTCTTGCTGGGGGTCTTGTAGAAATTTTTATGCTGGTGCCTGGAGCTCTAAAATGAGGCTGTTGTAAGTAGTTTTGCTTTCCTGGCATGAGGGCGATGGCCGCAGCAAGAGGCTATGGATTTTTGCTTTATTGCTAGACTGAAATTATGGAATAAAGTCCTCCTTTTTCCTGCTGGGATGAAGGGTGATCCTAGATCTTATGCTCTGTGCACCTGTGTGAAAGGTTTGTTTGACCTTTCCATTTCTCATGCAGTCTATAGTCTGTTTAAGCCTGGATGGTTTCATGTAACTTGTACCAAAAGGAAAGTGCCTTTTTTTTTTTCTTGCCCCTCTTCTATGGAAAAGGAAAGAGTTCACATTGCAGATGCTGGTTGTTGTTTAATTCAATTCATGCTCTTTGCGAAAAGAGGATGATGTAAGAACACGAAGTGAAAACAAATACTGTTAGAAAATCATGCCCTCATGTGTGGATGTGTGGCCATGTAGCTTTTGTCTTCCTTCAGAACTGAGGGTTTCTCTTTCATGCCTGGCTGACTGATGTGCCCTGCCCTGTTAGGCTGTGCAGTCTGTCTTCCCTATCAGGCTGTAACAGCTTTTTTTAAATCTCTTTTTGAGAATTTCCGATTTTGATGGCTTTTTTTTTTTTTAGGTGTACAGTCCTCTCCCCTAAAGCTTGTCTTTTGTATGCTGATGTACATAAACTACCTCAAAGTTTTCTTAAAGAATAGTGGAAGCAAGCCCACTAGTTCTCCCAGGAGAAAAGTGCAGTGAGGTCAGTGGTATTCCTTTTACATCCCTTTTGGTTTTGTTCACTATGCCTTGTAAAACAGCCAGGAAGATTCGTCATGAATTATGGTTGTTTCTTCTTGTGCAGAATATAATCCAATGTTGACTTTTATTTTCCTTACAATAAGTCTTCCAAAATCCCAGCAGCAGAGTCACAAATGGCATTTTATTCTTCTCGTTTGGAATCTAGTGCCTCAATCTGTTACATCAATATTGCTCTCAAAATAGTGCCACTTGTTATTACCTGTGTGGTGAAAGCGTTGGATTTGGCATGTGTGTTCTCTTTGTACAGTTTTGGTTTTTTCTTAACTTAGAGTGTATATATTCCCTGCCACCTCCCCTCAGGTGTAGGAAATACGATCTCCACAACTAGGATTCTGGAACAAAAGCAAGGTTTAATCTTTAAATGAGAGTATGAATTTTTACTGTGAAGCCTTGACTCAGTCAGTTGTTGTGTGTTCAGTAGCAAATCTCTTCATCTTCTCTGGAGGAGTCACAGCTTCGCCTTTTTGTCTCTTTTTAAACTGGAATATTTGTTACCTTTTATTAACTTTCCTTGAATTATTATGGATGAAATGTAGTGGAGCTGCCTGCAGAATAATATTTAAAAGTTTACAGTGAGAAAAGTTTAAGAGTGTTGCTTTTGAAGCACCTTTTGTTTTTGATTTGTCTTCTCTCTGACATAACTTCACTGAAATCCAGAGTCTCTCTGGCACTGGGAAGTGTGTGAAAGGCCAAAATGTCTCATTCAGACAGTGACTCAGATGTGCAGTCACTTAACTCTCCAAAGGCTTCGTTGTATCTTAAAACCGAGTGTACACTGCTCTGGAATATCCTCAGACCTGGAGGATGTTCATGGGCACTTAGCCAAATACAGATTATCCCAACCCTTGAAAACTGCTTAGATCCCAGTATAGTTTGCAGTAATTTGTTTTTATATAGCAGTGATTAATTAAGACAAATACTCTGAAAAGCTTCTTAAAATTTTAGAAAGAAGAGGTTTTATTTTCTCTAATACATACCTTCCTAAGGCAAAGTGATTATTCTTGAAGATCTGAACCTTCTGTGGTGATTTTTCTCCCTCAAGAAAATCTGTGTGGAATTAATAGAAGAGCTGTATATAGAGAATAAATTTCTTGCAACTTTTCAGAGAAAGTGTTGTTAAAAATTGAAAGCATCGTAAGTTTAAGTAGCATTAGGGAGGGATACTAAGAAATAATTGTTGATGTTTTTACTGTGATCAGGTGGCGACAATTAAAAAAGTGGTTTTGCATTTCAAGTAGAAGTTGAAATTGCTATTCATAAAGGCTTATGAGTTGTGCATTTAATGAAAAGCACCAAGATTTGTCCTGTTTGCAGAACAGCTCATTCTGTGGATTAGAGGTGATGGCTTGCAGGGGGAGTGGTGGTGGTGTCTGGAGAGGAGACCCTGTGCCACTTTATCTTCCCTTCCACTTTTATCCCTTGCTTCTTCCTGTCCTCCCCCCACTTTTTTCTTTTTACTGAACTGCGTCAATTTGTGACATGATCCCAAAGACAATGAAAACAAAGTGTGTTGAAAGGTTGGTGTTCTTTGAGATCTGGTGCCAGAAAGCTTTTGGAAAAATACCCAATTGTAGCACGTACAGGAAATCAGATCAAATACTACATGAGAGACTACTCCATTTTGGTCACTGCAAAAGAGGAGAAAATTATATTCTTATAGCACTTTTCTAACTGAGGTGCACTGTTAGGAGAATCATCCTTGCAGGAATATTTGCATATAGAAGTAAAAAAGGTTGTGTAGGTCTAAATTGGGATTCCTTTTATATATAAGTTACTTTTAAGTTACTGTTGCTTTTTTTACAAAAAATAACTTTCCATCCAAACTCATTTAGGTGAAAAGAAGCTGAAGGGGATATTTGCAGATGTTTATATAACTTTTCCAGTATTTCGTATTGGAGCAGTATTCCTAAGCCTCCCCATACTGGACTGGACATGAGCAGAAACAGATCGCTCCCTTCAATCTTGTCTAATAAAGTATTTGCTTCAGCTGTAAGGAGACTTTTTTGCTTTTAATTCAACTCATGTAAGAGCCAGTGAAGGTGTCCAGTGGTTGCTCTGCTGAGCATGCAGAGCAGTTGCAAGGATGGGTGGCTTAGCACAGCCCCTGTGGTTCACCTGGACTTTGTGCGAGAAAACCTCTCTGGGGAAGGGTGACAAGCTTATGCTTGAGTTTGTGCCTGAGCCAGCTAACTGAAGTGACAAGTGCAGTCATTTCTCTTTCCCTCTCCACCCTTTTTTAAATTTATTTTTTTTTTTTTGCTGATACAGGTTTGTGGTATGGCTGAATAACCAGTGACTCCATGCATTGGCTGTGGTTCTCTCTGTACCAGCAGTCAGTCCTTTCTAAATGTATCAGATAAGCAAAACAGTTTATAGAGGGCTGAGTAAATTCACTTAAAGACTGGTAGATAGTGTTTGCCTTATCTCTGTTAACCTAAACAGTTTCTGTAAATGGCTGCTGGTAAATGATCTTCACTAAGTTCTATGAAAAGAAAGTATTTAGTTTTAGATTAGTTCAAGAGGCCAACAGGAGTTTACTTGTCTGTGATTGTAAGTTCTCAAATAAATCACAAAATCATATATGGGTGGTCTTGAGACAGGTTAATTAAATGTAGTAAGACTATTAAATTCAAAGACCAAGTTTTCTCTTTCAGTTTTTCTGTTCTTAAAACGTTAGTTATTTTTTTGAGAATTATGTAATTTGGTGTTTTACGGAAGTTATTACCAATACCTAAAAAATTTGTATGCACTCAAAATGATTAGAAGAACAATTTCAGTGAAGTGCTTTTGTAAACATCTACAAGAGGCTGGAGTTTGATACTTTGTTGTTTTGTAGAAGTGGAGTTGGACTAAAACGCTTTTTTCCTGCTGATATCTCATTTTCTGTTGGTCAGCTGAAAGATAATTAAGAGGCATAGTATCCTGTCTGTGAGGGAGGTATAACCCTTGAAATTTTCTTCCAAAGCCTAGAAGATGACCTGTTTTATCAGGTTCTTGCCTGAAGCCAAGTGAAAAATGCTGGTTTAGTTACTTAATGATGTATTTTTGGTACTGGTGCCAGGTCTTACTCATCTTATGATGTCTTGCTGATTAATACAGGTTGCAGTTCTTTTTAAACTTTGTCATCTTTTTGCTTTAACTTGGTGATATAAAGTCCTAGGAACATCTGACATCTGTTTTCTCTTGATCTGTGAAATGTCTTTGGTTTTATAATTTATTTAAAAAATATGTTTTAAATGTATTCTGCTGCCACCTATCCTGCTGGGGGGAATGGAGGGTGACTGCTCAGGTTTTCTTCACTACTGAATACCAGTAACATCTGCTTGCCAAGGGTGTCTTGGTTGTTGTTCCCCTCCATGTGAGAGTGGGACTTGTTGCTTGTGGCCTGGTTCCTTCTGTAGTCTCCCACCATCCAGACAGAGCAGCTTCAGCATTTCTGATGCTGCTGCCATGATTCCAGTAACATAATACAGCTCAGGAGACTCTCACCTTATGTTAGGAAGGACCTGTGATCCTCTCCATGGTGTAGGATTCTTAAGAGCCTCTGTGCCAGTTTAAAATGTTTTTCTTTCTATGGAAGGAGGAAAGAAAGAAGCTGAGGGTCTTCTGCTTTTTGCCTCCTAATGTGAAGCTCATTAGCTGATTGCTAAAACTTAGAATGATTTCATCTATGATGCAAGGCACAAGTCTAACTACTTAACCAACTAAATAACTAACTAGAATAACTAACTAAAGTCATCATTAAATATTTATTCTAAAATGAAGAACCATAAGACCATTTTGTAGAACATCAAGAGCACATCCAAAAATTGTAAAGTACAGCTATGGATGTGCTTGTCCCTTTTTGACGACTTTGGCATATTTGAAAAACTGTAGTAACTTCTTTAAAAAGGCTTCATTGAGTTGAGCATTTATGCTTTTTAAATGACTGCATACAGTATATGAACGATTATATTCTCCAAAGATGAAGTGTAACAAAGAAGTCATGTGCGTTTTTTAAAATCAACAAAGGAGGAAGTACACTTGCTATATTGCCTTTTAAATAGAATATTCTGTACATTTTGGATTCATACAGAAATCTTTTTCCTATACTGGAAATTCCTGAATGGATGCAGAGCTGCCCTTGCACTAGAACATTTATCCATGTGTAGGGACATTTCCTTGCAAATCTCATTATCAGTGTTGTAGCAGAACTTTTTTCTAGCTGTGTTCAGAGCCTAGGCTCTTGTGACTTTAAAATATAATCCTTACTGTTTATGAGTGCAACACTGAGAATGAGGCCTCTGTAAATAGATCCAAATCCATATTTGTGGGTGGGAACATGTGATGTTTTATGGTGTTTTTTTAATCCGATATCTTGAGACAAGCAGCTGCCTCTAACATCACTCAAAGGACTGCAAAATTGAATTAATCAGACATGCTTCTTTGACTGATACTTGGAAACTAATAGCAGCCCTGTCACTGTCCGTGGTCAGCTGAATTTCACCCAGCTGGAAATCGCAGTTCTGTTCTCTGTTAATAGTGGAGAAAGCTGAGCCACTGGCCGGACCTTTGCCTGTTGACCTTCTGTAGTGATTTCTGTCTTCCCTGGGGAAAGCTTTCCTGCTCACTGAGGGGTGAATTATTCGGGCCCTGTGTTTGTAGGCATCTTCTGTAATCTGGACATCCTGATTTAGTGGTTAGAGCATGAAAGATTATAGGCCTGAGTTTCCAGGTTGATGTTTTTTGCATCCATCTCTCTTTTTTTGGACCAAATAATCCAGGCTGAACAGAAGTTACCTTTGGCCTGATGATTTGTGCCTCATTAGGATTGTAGTATTTTTTAAACTACAGAATCTACATGTCATTCATATGTTGGAAATATAGCAAGGGAACTCCAAAGCCGAAGAACCAAAAATGAAACTAGCTAATCACAAAAGACCAACACTGTTTTCTGCTGGAATTACGATGCTGGGGAAACTTCTCATAATTTCTGCAGATGAGTCAGCAGTGCTCTGCCAGCCAGGAGGGCCACCCATGTCCTGGGGTACATCAGGCACAGCATCACTGGCCAGGCCAGGGAGGGGATTGTCCCACTCTGCTCTGCACTGGGGTGGCCTCACCTCAAGTGCTGCGGGCAGTTTTGGGCACTACAATATAAGAAGGACATTAAGCTATCAGAGATCATCCATAGGAGGGTAATGAGGCTGCTGAATGTCTGGAGGGGAAACCTTATGAGGAGCAGCTGAGGTCATGTGGTTTTGTTCAGCCTGGAAGAGGCTTAGGGAAGACCTCATTGCTGTCTTCAGCATTCTCACAAGGGAAAGCTGAGAGGCAGGTACTGATCTCTTCACTCTTGTGACCAGTGACTAAGGGAATGTTTGGATATCAGGAAGAGGTTTTTCACCCAGCAGCAGGTGGTTGGGCACTGGAACAGGCTGCCCAGGAAAGTGGTCACTGCAGCAAGCCCTATCTGAGTTCAAGGAGTGTTTGGACAATGCTCTTAAGCACATGGTGTGCTTCTTTGGGTGTTCTGTGCATGGCCAGGAGTTGGACTGGATGATCCTGATGGGTCCATTCCAACACTGCATATTCTACAATTTTAGTCACTGACTCTGTCCTTTAAAGTTCAGAAAAGATAATTACAGTACTTGAATGTCTACAGGTGCAGTATGAATATATTTCACGTAATGTTCTAAAGTCTGCTAGGTTTCCTGTGGGTGGTATATTAGCTGTTTTTTCTGACATTATATATAAAGCTTGGCAGACATGAATCTGATGGATAAAAGGTCTTACTCCTTATTTTTGTACAGAATTGTTTAAAGATCCATTGAAGTCTGCTAACTGCAAAACAGAAACAAATTTATCCCACGCTAATGTAGCATCAGTTATATGTACAACACACTGTAACCTTCCAAACTAGCATGAAATGTTCAAAACTTTTGAAAGGCTGGAGGATGCATGGCATGTATGGGATACTGACAACCTTCTTTTGCATACCTGTGCTTCCTTCCAGTCTAGCAGTGGAGTGGAAAGCTCCTCCAGGGATGGTACAGTGGTTGTTGAGTATTGTCCATCTGCTCCCAGGCATCTCCCACCCTTCTCTGAACATCATGCTTTGAGTGCCTGGTATTCGTGGTCATGAAGTCAGAAGACAGAAATATTTCCCACGCCTGGATTGTGTGGATGATGCCTCAGTAGATTTCCTCACTTGTTTTCCACTTAAATGTGGAAGTATCTGCCTGGGTCACAGATTGGAAAATACACTGTGTTTCTTGGTACGTGGCTTTATGTCTTCTCGGGCTGTGGCTGTAAGTATGGTATGGAAGTTAAAGTTAGGGAAGGAGAGTTGCTCCCATGCAGTGTAGCATAGCATATGGCTTGCCAGCAGTGCCAGTAATGTCGGTGCCTTTAGCCTTGGCTATTTATTTATGCCAGGAGGTGTCAGGCTGAAGGTTCTGTGCCCCAAATGGGGTGAGCAGGACAGTGACAGTGGTGTATGGCTCTGCTGGCAGCACAGCAGGAGCCTCTTGCTGGATATTTTGTTGAGGATATTCAGCTACTTGACCTGTTGAACATTTTGTCTGTCAGCCTTTCTGATTAATGCAGATGCTAACATGCTCTCAGAGCAGTTTTGGATATTATTAGTTGCACATTTTTGAAAGCCTTCTCCTTGATAAATTTTTACTGTGTGTATTTAACAACTTCGGTGTAAAGCTCTGGATCTTCCTCAAGCCTGAGGGAGCCTTGGCATGAAGCATGTAACAAATGAAAAACTTGGCTTGATCAAAAAAATGGGGTTTCATTTCTTTTAAGACAGCTGTCTTGCTGCTCACTGTGTATAAATTTTGCCTCTTACCTTATAAGTAAAATAAATAAAATCTGAATAATTCATGCAGTTAGTGGTCAATAAGAAGAAACAGTGCTCTTGGAATTCTTGTGATTGCTGAGGTGGCTACTTGTTAAAAATTAAAACGAAGTTTCCAGAAGCTGAGAATAGAAAATTCATTTAAACTCTAAGCTTGCTTTTGTTAGATGTTTTTTCTTTTTTTTTGCAAGTGGACTTCCAAACCTTGCTAAACAGAAGCATAGTGATATGAAATAGAAACCATTGAAAAGGAAGACCAGTGTTCACGTGTTTCCTGTTTTATCGTTATTTTGTGTTTAACTTGTCAGTGGCAAGATTCACATGACCTAAAACATCCTTTTGAAGCAAATTTGCCAACTTGTATGACTGTGCTTATTTGTTCTGCATTTTGAGGAACTCCCAAGTGCTTTCATGGAAAGGATTACTTTTATTATGATACATGATATTGTAAATTATCAAATACTGCTTTATTTTACCTTGCTCACAGGAAATGAAGTGTGGATGACCTTAATTTAGTTACTTAGTAGTGGGTGATCCTTGTACTTTTTGATATTTAACTTACAGAAAAAACATACATGACTGAAGTATGAGAAATGTACATTTCTCTTTTTGTATGGATAAATAAGGATTTAATTGCTCCCCTAAGGAACAGGATTTAGTTTATACATGCATGCCTCCTTTTAGAATGTAACAGATGCATTACTGTTCTCCCTTGGTCAGTCTTGCATGAAACAGGAAAAAGAAATGCAAAGCTTTTGCTTTTCTTCAAACTACAAAATTACAATACTATATAAAAACTGTTAAAAAACTGATGTGACTTGTAAGTTAGGTTTTTGATTTTGGAGACTTCTTTGAGCAGTCTCCAAAACTACAGAGAAGTGGTAAGGGAGTGGAAGAGGAATGAGGAGATGAATTGTGCTTGGACTCATCCAAAGCGGCGGGATCAAGGTAGCTTCCCAGGTCCACATACATGTTTCAGTTACACCATGACTCCATCTCAGGATGAGAAATTATGGCTATGGTATTTTTCCCTCTCTGGCTCTCCTCTGTTGTATTTTCCATCAAGAGGAAGCTTGTGTGTGGTATCTGGCAGGATGCCTGGGTGCTGTGCAGCCTTGCCCTGGCCAGAGCTGCTGGATCCTGGGTGGGCTGTAGAAAGCACCTGCAGCTGGGCTCCTCACAAGCTTTCCTGATTCAAGAAGAGGTGCTTGAGTGTGTCCTGTGTATAAAATTCAGGATGTGAGGGAATTGTCAGATTGAGTTTTGAGCTATGAGAAGGGATATTATTCATTATCTTCTTGTTTTAAATCCAGAAGCAAATCTAAGGGGTTGTAGAGTCAAGAAATGGTGCCAATAATGGGCATTGGAAGGAAGAGCTGAGCATTTGTGTGCCAAACACAGCAACAGGAAGATAAGCATAGCTCCTGAAAGCATAGCAGCACTTCTCCTGCTGAAGCGATCGGTATAATGTTACAGTTGACTGCTGATGCTATGGAATTTTGATAGGTGAAACTCTAGTTTGTTTATATGGCTTTTTCTCCAAGGCTCTGTGATTTAAATTGAAGATGTAGGTCTTTAATTAAATAAAATTATTTTGATTTCTCTTGATGAAGCTGAAGCTTGCATAGTTTTCTGGCTGAAGAATAGTTGCTCTTTTGGGACTTAAACAGTAAGAGATTTTTTTTGTATACCTTTGCAAACATTAAATAGCTCCTCAGCCAAGTGAATTGTCTTCTAATCTACGTAGGTGTGTTTCTGCTTTATTTGAAGCACATAGATCATTTAATATATTATCTGTGTATACTGATCACAGTATATTATCAGTGTTTTTCATGTGCTTGCGGATAGTGGGTGGTTTTTGTTTTTTCCCCCACTTAGGGGAGCACATGGTTTTGGAAGCGTTGTCTTATATCTGAAAACTTGGCAAGGGGTCTCCAGCTCCTGTAGCTAGATTAATTCCTTAAATAGTGACTTCTTTTTTGAGGTATTTTTTTGGTTCCTGGTTAATTACATACTTCTGGCAATGATAATGTTCTTTAGGACAGTAAATAGGTGACTGATTGCAAAAATAGGCCCTGTTTGAACTCTGAACACCAAACTAAATGTTAGCATTTAAAACTCTGTCTGCAAACCATGAGAGGAAAGAAGCATTCACAGAAATGAGAGGATGTTAGTTTGGTTAAAGCAGATGCCAGAGAAATGATTTCTTTTGAATGCCTGGATGATGACAGGCAATGCTTCAGTCCACTGAGAAATCAGTCTGAAATGTTGAGCTAGGCTCGGTTGTTTGCTCTCAGACTATTAAGTTAATTCCTGGAGGAGGCTGGCTTAAGTTGTTTACTAGTCGATATTCTCAGTATTCATCATCCATTTATCACTGTCAAAGAGGATAATTTGAGTATTTTTGGAAGATGAAGCGGGAAGGGATTATAAACAGTTAGGAGGACAGATTTAGAATTTCATATGATGAATTGGAAAAATGGTTTGAAATCAATGAGGTGAAATTTAATAAAGACAACTGTAAAGTGTTATGCTTAGGAGAAATCAAATGTACAGCTATAAATGGGCTAGGCAGCATGCTGGCCAGGAAGCACCCAGGAATCACAGTGGCTTTGCAAACTGAACTTGTCAGGGGTGGTGTGCATTACACTGAGATTTCATTAGGGCTGTATAAGTGATGAAACATGTCAGATAAATGGCAGAGGAGATAATTATTCTTCTGTGCTCAGCAGTGTGCTTTTAGCCTCTGGTTTAGACTTATAATTAAAGGAGGATGTGGTAGATAAAGGCACAGGGTCTCAACGGCACCAACAAGGCTTGGACATGAGGTTTGAAAAGCTCATCCTTTAGGGAATATGTGAAGGCTTTGAGATTTTTTTAGCCTAGAAAACAAAAATATTTAAGAATATCTGAATCTTCAATGATTCAAAAAGATGGTATAAGAAAGATACAGATCAACTATTCTGTATTTTTCAATCCTACTGAAGCTAAAATAAATTATTTTAAATTTGCTTTGGTAGAGCTTTAGATTACACAAGATCAAAACGTATTTGTATTTGGAAAATTTCAGAGTCTGAAAAAAAATACTCCAGAGACTTATGTTGAGATGAAACATTGTCACCATTGCAAAGATGCACAAATAAAAGCTGGCCTAAGCAGGGAACCCCCTCGGTCCCCTAGCCGTGGTGCACAGCATGGAAATGGTCATCATAGCTGGATTCAGATTAACAGAGCACCAAGTTAACCCTGCTGAGAGCCTGTCAGCTCAGCCTTAGAGCTACACTGATGTAGCCAGGGATATCTACTTCTGTTCATGTAGCTGTCTGCAATGCTTCTGCAGAGAAATTACGCTGTGCGTGGTAGAGATGGTCTAAAGATGGCAGTGTGCAGGGATTGGTATTAGTCAGGGTTTCTCAGCTTTTTCTAGTCCATATCTAATTTTTACTATTGAAAATTCTTGGCTTATTATAGTATGTGGTTCTTGGAGTGGGAAGGTTCTTCGTGCCTCACTTGTTCTCTGCAGTGTTGCAAGGGTGAGTTACACCTCTCAAGTTGGAAGAACAGGCTCGGATGATTGCCAGGGGCTGTCACTAGCTGGCTCAGAAGCAGGTAAAATAACAAAGCAGGCTGCAGTGTATGCATCTGAGTCAACACAGGCTTAGCTGCTCAGCTGGGTCCATTTGCCTACAGGAGGTTCTGTGCTACAAGGGTCTGGTTCTTGTACCTGAGCCTAAGGCACTGAGAAGTGGCCTGGGAGTCTCTGCAGCAGTGACCTGAGTCTTGCGTGTGTTCCCCAGCCCTGTGGTACAGGGAAAAGCAGTCTTTCCTCTGCCCTGTATTTGGCAGGACTACTCATTTTGAGCCAGCCTGACAATGTTAACTACTGCATTTGGAGAAGTTAGGTTGTAGCTAGAGTCAGAATGTTTTTTCCTGTCCTATTCTTTTTTCCTGGTCTATCCAACTACACAGAGCACTGGACTTGGAGGAATGGTTTGTTTGCCTTTTGATGTGACTTGTAGTAGGGGCTGCTTGCACTGATGAGTGAGAGATCCTACAGCTCCTAATGACTCTTTTGCTTTTTAAATATGATATGTTGCAATGGATATCTTGGCACTTACACAAAAACGGAGCAATGAGACATTTTTTAGGGAAAAGGAAATTAATAGTTCTTATAGAAGGTATGGAGCTTCTGGTTTGAGGCATGCTTGAGGTTGGCTTTTGAGCTCAGTGAAGTTGGTTTCAATTAAGGTGCTATTGCAAATGAGAAGAATGCTTATTTTGGTAAATTGAGAGGGGAAGATTAATATGAGCCTTCTGTGAATTAATTTATTCTTGGAGGGAAGGAAGTGGATAAAAGTAATATTATGTTTATACTCAGTCATTATACTCTGATTATATAATTTGCAGGGGCTAGGATTTTAAAACTCTATGTAAGTTTGTCACTTCATAAGTGATTGTCCCAGTGCTACAAACATGAAATTCCCACCTCTGTTATTTTATTTCAGTCAAATGAAAGTGTACAGACCCAAAACACTGACTTTCAGCATTGAGGCCATTTGCCATTTCATTGTCAGGGAAGTCAAATTAAAACGTCAGGTATGGAAGGGACGTGTTCTGGATCATTTACAGGAGATGACTATTTTTTTTTAGCACAGTGTAATTTCCATGCTGTTGCTGTTAATTTCTTACGCAGGTGCTTCTTATGCAGGTGGAGAAGGGAGCATTTGCTTTGGAAAACCTTGTTCATTTGGCAGCTGGACCTAGTGGTATTCAGACTGCATGACTTCTGGCATGAAATGAAGACTATTCTTAATCCCCATGTTTTCTCTTTATTGGGGTCTCTGTATCTCAGCTCCAGATCTGAGATACAAGACTTCATGTAGTTGCCTCTCCAGTGTGTTCCAGGATTTCACTGAAATTCCATTTCATTGCTCAGAGTAAAATTAGTAATGTAAAGATTTTCCAATGTAGGCTTAGATCTGTTTTGTGGCAGTCATTGAGATGCAGATTAAACGATGGCAGTCCTCTTCTAATGAGCTCTTTCAGTGCACTTTGTCAGCAGTGATGCTGGTTTCACTTGAACTGACGCCTTCATTTAGCACCTTGCATTAGCCTAGTCTGTTTTAATTTCATTTCCTTCCTTGACAGAATACCTACAGAAGTTTCTCATGCAGTTTTTCTCCACTGAAAATAGCTTTGTTAATTAGCTAACATCACTGTGAGGGTTCCCTTTGCTTCTGGCCAATTCTTTTTTCTTCACTGTGTGAAAGTATTAGCTTCACTGTTTGCCGTAGTATAGTAATGTTTTTTTCAGAAAAACTCAAATATTTAGACAGCTGTTTCCTTTAGTCAATACAGCACTGAAGAGGATATTTTTACTACCCTGACACTGTGCTCTTAAGCTAACTCATTAATTCATTTGGCTTGTTTTGCCAATTCTTTTGCTAAGACAATTGGTTTATGGTAGTCTATTCCCTTATTTCTTTATGACACTTTCTGCTTTCACAAGGTGCAGCAGGTATTTCATCAAGGGATTGGGCAGGTGTAATATCAAATGGCATCAGAGATGAACTTGACTTCTCTGAAAACCTAAAGTAATAATTTTCAGTGTTGTAAATTCAGGCTTCAAAAATATTTTATATGCATCTGACAGAGGCTTGTTTCACTAAAATGAGACCACTTTTCTTCTACCAGCCTAGGCAGAGCTCTGCATGGGTTTCTGCACACCAGCACTTGTGAAAATCACCCTAAGCCACTCTGAACACTTCTCACCTTAGGTGAAAGGCATGTGTTACTTATCATCTGATAGGCTTGTATGTACCAGCAGTGCCTGCTACTTTTTCAGGATGTAAATATACTACTTAAATGTCACATGCCTTGATACACTGATTTAAACTTAATGCTTGAGACACTGTATTTTTGATGTCTATCTTTGTATGTCTTAGAGTCTTACAAATCTGAGGCCCTGCCTGGTAGAAGTTTGCTGAAATTCTTTGTGAGTGGTGTTTACTTTGAGTCCCTCTTTGAATATCATGTACCTAACAACAATTTGTAATCACCAACAGTTGCATAGGAGGGCTTTTAAACCTGTAATTCTATGTAGTTCTCTGCAGAATGTTTTCCAGGCTTTTTGAATTAAAACTTTATATATTTTGAGAGAAATTTTCCCATGTTTACAGTTCTATAGAACTTCTGAAATACTCTTTAAGACATGCAGAGCTAGTGTTTGAAATTTATGCCATGCTGGGAAAATAGTACAGCACTCACCTAAATGAGACTTTTCAGTCTACAGCTTTGTGTTTTGAGATTGTGAAGGATGGAGTGATGTTTCTCAGTGTGCAATATCCCTGTTTGTTAGAGATGGTTCTGAATAGCAGATTTGTATGACCGAAGTACATTTATGTGAATATAACTTGATATACATTCATATTGCTTCTATTCCTGGGATCATTTTAGGAACAGTGGCAAATTTAGATGATGGATTTTGTAGAGTTATCACATGGCAAAGGTGTTCTCCCAGAGGTTCTCTTCTTTTCATAAGAATTTTAATGACTGATGTTCAGAGGCAAAGAACAGTATCTTTTAAAATGTGGGCGGTTTTGGTTTGTTTTTTTTTTAAGGTTTTTGTCATTTCTTGTTTTCCTCACAATTCCCTAGCTAACCTTGTTTTCACCAGATAACTATTTATAGACAGTATCTCTGTTACTGGGAAGACTGAGCTGGCAGGGCTTGAGGGGGATTCCAGGAGGTGACATCATCTCATCTGCACAGCAGTCTCCTGCTGGCATGGCAAGAAGGGAAAACCCTTTTACTACAGAGGAGGTGAGAGAGCTTGCAAAATGCCTTTTATAGAGAATATGTGCAAGGATGTAGTATCTTACCTGCTTCTTACTGCTTGAAGAAATAATGTCTCAAAACTCTTGTTGCAGGCTTGGTCTTGAATTTTTGAACTGTCCACCCACTCTTCTCTGTCCTTTTGTATTTCTTTTCAAGTGGAACTTAAAAGCTTTTTGAAGCCAATGGAAGAGAGAAGGTATTTTAGTTTCCTTGTTTTCCAAGTGGATGGCACTTGAGAAGTTTCATTCTGACAATAAATGTGCCTTCAGTTGTGAGTGTGGCAAAGGGGGATATGTGTTTTATTGTGTTTTGGTCTTGTTGGATACTCGGCATCTCTTATTGCATAGTGATTAGATAGTATCATTAGGGGAAGTGAGTGTACATGAAGCCCATATGTAGCTGGTTTTCACCTATTTTTTTTTTTTAATATGAGGAAGAAAAAGGCTTTCTATAGGGGGAAGAGGGAAATCAACATTTTTTTCCTGTTCATGGTGTGTAACAAAAGATTTTTTGGACAAGAGGTATTTATGGACCTAATTTTCAGGGAAAGTACAAGTACCTGATGAGGAAGGATAAGCCACCTTGTCCTATTTTGCAGATAAGGATTTGGAGTGGACAAATCCATGGACATTTTATTTTTTCAAAGAATGATTCTGTCTCCATAAATGGACGGGATACAGGTTTCTGCATTTGATATTTACCTTTGTTGCAGCCCTGAGCCCAGGTAGCAGAGCTAAGCAGTAAGACAGTGACCACTCAGCAAAAGCAGCACTTGCGCACCCCAGAATGATTTTTGATTAGCAGCATAGCAGGGCTGGAGCAGCAGCTGGGGAGTTACTGAACTTTACCAGCTGTATCCTTGATTCACTTGTCTGCGTGCCAGAGCATTGGAATTCCAATCCACCTTCCTGTTTGTTGTCCCACAGTGGTCCAGCAATCTCAGGTTTAGGGTAGTGCTTGCTCTAGAGATACTGGCTATGATAAATCAGGTTTGGGATAAAACTGGAGCTGAAACACGGAAACAACAAGTTTGTTTTTTTTTAAATAATATACTTACAGTGACCTGTGCATTTCAGAAACACAGGTGAGGAAAAAGTAGTTTGGGAGAGGTGCTTTTTAAAAAAAAATTCGTTGTTCTGATTGTTGTTATAACATTTATTGTTGCTGGCAGGATCAGAAGAGCATAGATATTTCTGAAATGGAGGAGCATTTAGGCAGTTACTTGAAATAGCAAGTATGACTTCCCTTCCCAGTTTGGTTCCGTTTTGAGGCACAAAGTGATCTAGAGGAAAAAAAAAATTTTGTTGTTAGGATGTGTTTTCAAACTTGAAAATGCTCTCTGTGTTAGTTTTTGTTTGCTTTGAAATGATGTATTCTTGTATCTTGATTGTTGTGCAAAGCAGGTGGCTAAAGGTGGGGAGGGGGAGAGGTGGTCAGCGCCGCACCTGGAGCGTTCCTCCTGTTGCTGTCTTTGCCTTACAAAACCAAGGGGGAAAGAAAGTGGATTTCTTGGCTGAAAAATACACAGGTGTTTTCTAAAGGCAAAAAGATTTCAGTCTCAGCTGTCGAAAACTGATCCTGAGATAGGCTTGATAATGTACTCTTGTGTGAGAAGCTTGAACCCTGGCGCAGGTGACAGCTGACCTACTTAGTCCAGGCGCGTGGAGAAGCAGTGGCCGGCCCTGGTGCCCGACAGGGACCTACAGCTGCCCCGTGGGGACTCTGCCCTGGCCGTCTGCCCTACAAGAAGTCATCTGTCTCCAGTGTAATTAGTGGCGGTGTTTAAACCAGCACGCTGGAAACAGTTCGCTGCTTTTAATAAAAGCCTGTACCCAAGGGAGGAGAGATAAAAGGGATGCAGGTTGAAAAACGCCTGGGTGGTTTAAGCTTGTGCAAAAGAAAGGTGTCTGCTGACTGAAAGCTGGTAGAATCTGCTGTGTAGATTATACCACTTAACACAGTGATTTGCATATCCTTTAAAAAAGTTATTTTTAAATGTCAGAATAAAAAAGCCTCACTTTTAAACTCTTCAAAATAAGATTTACTTGTGTAAGGTAAAGTCTGTATTCAGGCTCTTTTACTTCCAGTCGTGATTAACTCTTGTCTCTTAACTTGTTAATTGCTTCAATGAATGTATTAATTCGCATCAATATTAGCAGAGCTCTGTCACTCTGGGATTCTAATTTACTTGTTTTCAGAATTGCAGGGGAGAGAGGGAGAAGGACGAAGTATGCATATCAGTAGGAGTTACATTTATTTCTACTTGTATGTTGGCCTTTTAAGTCAAGTGGAATTGTAAATATGTTGCATGCCTTGCACACTCTCTCGCAGCCATCCCGAGGAGGGAAAACAATTAAGCCCTCTTTGTCTCACTGGGCCATGAGTGTGTGCTTGGAGCTGTGTGCATTCTTCAGCCAGTCATACTGTACAGCCCAGTCCTTTGCTCTGTGAGAAAACTGATATTTTTATGAACCTTAAAGGGAATAATGAGCCATGTACAGTGCAGCTTCTTGGAATTTTTTATTAGGCTTTTATCCTGTATCTTCAAGAAGAGGTAAAGAATGAAGGAGAGAAGAGAAAAATGTAACTACCAAAAGCACATCTTATATTACAGTGCAAAGGCCAGCCTTCCCCTGCTGGGACCTGAAAATGTGTGGAAACCAGGTAATTATGCTTTCTGACAAACACAGGTGTCTCCTTGTGCATCTATTTTAAAAATAGACCTTAATATATATATTCTGTTAGATCTGAAATATTTGTTTCTTCAAAAAACTTCTGCTAGTGGCCTTCGATGACAATTTCTTGGAGTCAAAATTTTGTGGGTTTAACCAGCTTGAAAACAATATAAGGCAGAAGACAATTGTCAGTTGGTAGAGGAAAAGCAAAAGAGGGCTCAATATTTTCAATATGCTTTAGAGGCAGCTCTTCATTGTAGCTGCTTTGGTTAATGAAGGCATTGTGTCATGCAGTGCAGCTCATGCTGGTGTTTAGATGCAAGCTGCCGGTCAGGGCTCCTGAATTCATGGTACGACGTGACTGTTCAGAGGGTAGATGCCAAGTAGTTTGGAGATAACATGTAGGAAGTCTTGAAGTTTCCACTTATTGAAGCAATGGTATTTTGTTGTTGTTTTTTTGGTTTGGGTATTTGTGTTTTGTTTTTTTGGTTGTTTGGTTTCTTTGAGTGAAGTTAAAAACCAGAATGAAACAGATTTTAAGGGTCAGTTTACCTTTAGAATAAAGGTGGCATTTTCATTGACTTACCAGTTTTGGTGTGAAAGTTCATAGTTTTCTTTTATTTTAAAACAAACCTCTCTATGTTGTATCAAGACGTCAGGTTCTGATTTTGTGGAAGTCACCCAGAAGCTGCCATTTTTGTCAATGGAGGCTGAACATGACATTTAATATCCAGTGTATGTATCTGTGGAGCTGTGGTGGGATCCTCAAATGACCAAGGCTGTCACACTCTCATCATTTACATCTCTAATACCCCACTTCACAGTGACATTATGTAATGAGGCCTCTGCAGCTCTGGATTCGGTGTTTGCCTTCTGCAAACTCCTTGTATGCGGTGCTGCATTGACAACCTGTAAGCTGTCAAACTGTTATATCTTGACATAATTTTTCAGCCTCCTTCCCATCCCATTTTTTGGAAAATTAAGAGGTGTTTTTTCTGCAGAACTATTGATTTTGATGGTGAAATTGTATAATGTGAACACAGTTAATAGCACTAAGTGAGCTTTTAGCTATTGTTATTAATATCATCTGCAATCTGAAATACAGTAACTTCTGACCCTCAGACATATTTGTACAGTTGAATTTTTTTTGTGTGAATCAAGCCTACTTTTAGCCAAATAGGTGTATTTGAAGCCATGTAGTCATTATCAAGGCACTGGCTTCTACTTTTCCACATCCTGTAGTATTACATTAACCTTTCAATTTGTGCTGGAGGTTGAAAACCCTGCATAGAATTTCTGATAATTGCCAGACTACACATTTTGGACCACCTTTCAGTAAGTATCTTACTTCAATTCTGAGCGTATTACTGAAAATAAGCTAACTTGTAACAAACATTACTCTCGTTAATAATTTTTAAAAGCATTCTAATTTGCAACTAAGTTACTTCTATTTAAGAATTATCATAGAATCATAAAATGGTTTAAGTTGGAAGGGACCTTAAAGTATCATTTTGTTCCAACCCTGTGCCATGGGCAGGGACACCTTCCACTAGACCACATTGCTCAAAGGCCCATCCAATCTGGCCTTGAACACTGCCAGGGATGAGACATTCACATCTTCTACGTGACAACAACCTGTGACAGCATCTTAAAGAGCAGAGCAATAAAAAGTACTTGTTAAGTGTTTTCTCTGGTTGGGCAAAAATTGAACTTTGGAGTGCAGATAGAGTAAGACTGGGAGCATCTCTAACAGTACTAGTGCACATAGCCCTTCAGACATCATCTTTTGAGGTTGTCGAGACACTTGACTTTACTGACAGAACAATTATAGGGAATAATGTTGGAACTTTGGTACAACTATTTTGCATTTGAGGACTTGTAACTATTACACTCTACACCTACATTATTGAAGGTGGAATAAAGCAAAACTGCTTTCTAGATTTTTTTCAACGCCCCAGGTGAGTTAGTGCTGTTTTTTTCCCCAAGTGTGTAATGGGAATAGGGATGTCAGAGAGCAGTGCTGCTGCTGCTGCTGCCGTTTGCAACAGCATCCTTGGAAAACCTGCACAGCTGCACTACCAGCTGCTAAAAGTTGGCAAGGTGGGGAGAGAGGATATTCCTTACCTTGACAGGGACACAAACACTGTCTAACAGTGCCACCCAGTGCTGTCTGCCATAACAGCACGGCAGAGCGAGGCGCTCCGTGTGCCCGTGCTGGGGGCGGCTGGGGGTCCAAGCCCCAGGGACACGAAGCGCTCAGCCACACGCGCGATCACCTCTGCTCATGCTCAAGCGACCTTCTGGGCTGCGTGTTTGGAAGGAGGGACAAGATACATCTCCTTCCAGCTTGAGAGGGGCATCTTACCTAAGTGCAAACATATGGGGTGAAGCGCTGTGCCTCAGGAGAGATGATTTGTGGGGTGTACAAAATGTGTTTAGTTCAGCACGCCTCGTTCACGCACGGCAGTGTTAAACTCCCGGCGCGGTTCTGTCGCTGTGAGTGTGGTAGGAGCTCAGTGTAGCTCTTTGCCCTCTTTCTAGTCCGTGTGTACTCAAAACTCTGTTGGAGAACAGTAAAATACAGAAAGTTGCAAATCAACTTTCAAGTGCAGAGTCCAGGGCTGGAATTAGGCAGAATTGTAATTTTCAGCCTCTGGAAAGCATGTGGAGAGGTGGGAAAGTGACTAAGCTCTGCACAGGCAGGCTTAGCATTTTTAAGACCGTAACAGCAGCGAACATATTTTTAGGAAGGTAATACAGACAAATCAAACTTCTCACAATCCAGCCATTTGTATTCAAAACTGTAAGGGGAGATATTACATAACCCCCCCCCCCCCATCTATTTAAAAGAAAAAAAAACACTTAATAGTGTGGTAGGAGTCTGAAATTAAAAAGAATGGCTTTTATTATTATTCAGCACTTCTTTAATATCAAGCCAGATGGAGTCAGTAAAAGCTACTTCAAGGCCACAGAAGATGAGCTGCTGCCTTTTATGTCTTAGACTTTTTAATTGTATCTGGCCTCAAAACATTTTGGAAAAAAATTAAAGCATTTTGAGTTCTGATTATGATAATGGCTTACTCTTTTGTATTCTTTAAATATGAAATTAATGTATTATTGTCTCAAAATATAGAAGGCTTAAGTGCATTTTGAAATCAAAAGTAGGGTTGAATGTTCTTACATCATACTTCTTAGAAATAATTCGAAGGAAAGAGGGATAAAGCAGGTATTTACCTTTTTCCTGAAGTCAGTAATGAAGCTACCACCTCATTTTTTTTTTTTTATATGAAATATGCAGGATGGTAAAAATACATGTGAAAATATTTCCCCAGCTCACAGAAATGACAATCTGTGTACTGGAAGTACACAAATGTCTGTAGTACGTTTGTACTGGAATGAAAAACGTACAAATGATCTCTTGATAATGTATTTTTTCAGAATAGTCTTTTACAGGGTCAAATACTTAGAATTTACTTGGTCTCACTGTCTGAGTGCTGGTGCTTGGCTTTCTTTTGGCATTTGTTATAATATTTTCTATACCTAAAGTAACCAAACTTTTCCCCCTTGGTTTCTTAATGTCACATTTGCAGTAACATGCTGTGCATGTACCAGGACATGAATGTGTGGGTGTTTTGATCTGTGTTCGTTCTTTCCTCAGATAATTGTTAGCACTGTTTAAGTATTTGCTTTCCTAGCTTAGATTTGCTTGCTCCTGTTGAGTTTGAAAAGAGTAGACTGATGCCATCTGTTAGTTTCAGACTTCTGTATAGATTGACCTTTGTAATCCTTGTCATATGTAGCACAGAGCTGCCCTTGCTGGAAAATTTTCACAAGGGAGGCCCCTTCTCCTCCTTACCCATTCTGAAACAAACCTGGATGATCTCATTATTTTGTGGGGTTTTGTTGTTATTGTGTGTGTTTTGAAAACTTTTCCTACAGAAGAGACTTGATCAGTGTATAGGCTTCAAAACTGTATCTGCTTGCTGTTTGTGGCTGCATGCAGGCCATCATTTTGGTCTGCCATTTCTTTTAGTTCATAGAACTGTGAAAAATATGAGAATATAGAGGAATCTCGTTCAGTTTGTTCTGCACACATATGGTTTGTTTTCCTTTCTTAAACTAGTAAACTGTTATCCTTTTAACCCTTAACACAAAACATGGAAAATCTTTTATTATCAATCTGTGTGTAGTCTTTCTAGTGAAAAGGGAAGGAGAAAAAGGAACTAAAGGAAATATGTGAATTTTAAACACAGAAACACTCAATTCTGAGCAATTTCCGTGTTCTCTCTTGCCATCTTATTAAAAGACTCACCTCAGTTTTACTGGAAGGTTCATCAACATTTCAGTTCAGAAAGTGAACTCAAATCACTGTGATGCAGTTTCAAATATATGCCACTATTAAAAATTTAGTTAGAATTAATTCAGGTTTTTATAGTGATGATACATTGCTAAGAAAAAGAAAACAATAGAAAAGTCTAGCAAAAGAGAAGTCCTAAGATGCCTGCATTTTCAAATAGGATGTATTAGGGACCTTGAAATGCTTAAACGTGGGGAAAAAACTATTGGCGTGAATAGTCTTTAAATACTTAATATTGGTGTTTTGTAAACACAAGGTGCTCAGTGTGCTTCAAGCTGTTGAATGAATCTTAGTGATAAAAAGTAATGTTACTACAAAAAAAAGCAAAAAACCCGCCCTTCAACCCTGAACTAGCTACTCTCAGAGAAACATGGCACTATGATTTCTATGCAATGCAAAGCTTTTTATCCTCCCAAGATAAATAGTAGAACATTGGACTTTGGTTTTGTTCATTAAAATTTCTAGGCTCACATCTGTTGAAATGTTCTTTGTTTTCATAGTTAAGTGTGACAAACCATATAGTGGTGGCAGGCATTCCAAAATGTTAGACTCAAATAGAAGTTGGAAGCAGTCAGTTGTATAAACAAATACCTGAATGAAAATGCTGGTCTTAAGATCATTAGTTCTCCCTTCATCTGTGTGCTAAATTGCAGACATAACCCATGTGATAAAATGAAAGTAGGAATAATTGTCCTCTTACATCAGATGAATTTTCTGAAGTGGCAGTTCCTAACACGTAGCAGGATTTCATAATAGAAATAGTAGAAAGAATGTATCTGAGGGCAATATATTATAAAAAGGAAAAAAAAAGACAGTGGTTAGAAAAATTATTCTGGGTTTTTGAGCTAGAAGAGACTAGCTGGCTCAAAAAGCAAGTATGTCACTCAACAAAATGGATTCTTTTATGGAAAGCACTCTAAGGCAAGGCACACAGGTCATAAGATTATTTAAACCACATTGTAAAACTATCTATAATTTATTCCTATTTTTATACCCAATATAAGAATTCTTCTTTCAGTTAAACTGTATGTGAGCAGTCTTCAGAGTAGAGAGGTTACTGTACAGTAGTACTTTCCTACATATTTATTAGCTTTTGGATAAGAATGTTTTATATATATTTAAATACATAGAGTCATTGCATGTGTATCCACACTATGAATTATTAAAATTAATTATAGGAAATACTAATAAAATTAAATATAAAAATAGTGACTATTAAATAAAGCTGCTAGAGTGACAGCTGCCTAAGAGTTAGTTGCCTGTGCTGGGCAATATTGCTACACCTAGACTGTATCTCTAAGTGTTGATTTCCAAAGAAATTCCTGCCTCTAAATCTGGAGTCTCTGTCCTCTCCTTTCTGTTGTAGCAGTGCTGCCTTTAAATTTATTAAAAAAAAAAAACTTTAAATGGCTTGGGTTGGAAGGGACCTTCAAGCTCCTCTGGTTCTAACTCCCCTGCTGTGAGCACTTTCAGCTACATCAGGTTGCTCAAAGCCCCATCCAGCCTGGCCTTGAACACCTCCAGGGACGGGACATCCACAGCTTCCCTGAGTAACCTGTTCCAGTGCCTTACCGGCCTTATGGCTGTTAGGGCTCTTCCCTAGGTTTCTGCATATGTAAATCATTGGTTGATAATGAACAAGCAGGTGCTAGTCCTCTGGGAAGCTGCTTATGTGAACTCTCAGGCTTGCTTACAAAATCAGAGCAGCATACGTGTGACACCAGTGATAAAATTAGCAGAGCAGTTAATGGCAGCTGATGGGAAGTCTGGAGGGATTGTTTTAAAATTGCAGAAAGGAGGAACTACAGGACTGGAAGGACCTTCTCCTGGAGCACTGAATCCACTCATCTGTCACTTCTAGCATTCTTGCAGCCCTGTCCAGAAATGGTTCAAGCTCCACTTTAACACTGTTGAGATTTATTTCTCAGTCTACCTGGGTTCAAAGACTGTGAGACCTCTTTAGTGCTCATGTCTGGCAAGCTTCTTACTGATGACCCAGTTAATACCCACTTGTTCTCTGGTCGGCACTCTCCACCCACATTGCCTATATTTCTCTCCAGCCCATATTTCTTCCCTTTCTGTTGCCTGTTGTAGGGACAACAGAGGCATCTTCTCCCTCTCTTCCCCCACCTTCATTTTTGCTTAGCTGAAGGAGGCAAACTCTTTTAGCTTCTCATAAAACAGACCCAGGATTGCTGTTATTATCATCACAGCCCTGCTCTGCACCTGTTAGGTATGAGTTTATTTCTTTATTGCAGGTCACCAGGACTGTGGATGGTGTTCCCAGTGATTGCTCACCACAGCCTTCCCAATTATAATATCTCAAATTTGCCTCATAAAGGTTGGACTTCGTCTTGGAGGTCTGTGCAACCTTAATAATTCTATTATGTTCCAGGGTTGTATACAATAAATAATTTGTGCTGTTTACTACCTGTCTTTCCTCTCTTAAATGTATTTAGAAACTGAAAGGCTGAATGGATGTAGCTAACTTAATGAGGAATAACCTGATGCTGAGGGTCTGGAAACAACAAATGTTTTAAAATTAGAAAGTTTAAGAAATAGAAATATAAAACTTTTGACTAATGAAGTGAATAATTTTACTGAAGTCTGTAAAGAAGAATGCAGAAGACCCTCAAACCTCTCCTGATAAATTGATATCCATGACAAGAATAATTTTAAAAGTTACTGCCTGATATTTTTAAATTCAACTGTGCAAAACAGCTGAAATCGTGCTCTGTCAGGAGAATGGTTTGAGAGATGCAATCAACATTTCCTTTTTTAACCTCAATATTTCTCTAATATATCATTGATATTCACTTCAGGAAATCTTCTACAGAGACAGCATGAACTAAATAGACTGCAATGGAAACACAGCTTTAAAAATGGTCTTAGATGTGATACACCAAGTCTCTAAGTGCAGTAACCAGCTTGAGGGGAACAATCAACTGATTTTTACTGGGATAGAGTTAATTTTCTTCAGAGTAACTGGTATGAAGCTGTTTTTTGGATTTGTGCTGGAAACAGTGTTAATAACAGGGATGTTTTTGTTGTTGCTGAGCAGCACTTGCATGGTGTCTTAATGGCCTTTTGTGTGCCTCATCCCACCCCACCAGCAAGGAGGCTGGAGGTGCACAAACAGGGGGACACAGCTGGGACAGGTACCCCAACTGACCCAAGGGGTATCCCACATCAGATGGCATCTTGCTTGGCATATGCAGCAGGGGGAAGAAGGAGGAAGGGGCAGACGTTTGTAGCGATGGTGTTTGCGTTCCCAAGTCAGCGTTAGGTGGGATGGAACTGTGCTTTCCTGGGAAAGGCTGAATAGCTGCCTATGGGAAATGGTGAATGAATTCCCTGTTTTGCTTTGCTTGTGTGCATGGCTTTTGCTTTAGCTATCAAGCTACCCTTGTCTCAGTCTGAGTTTTTTCACTTTACTTTTCTGATTCTCTTCCCTGTTCTCACATGGGGGGAACTGAGTAAGCCCCAACTGTAGGGGGCAGCTTTTTACAGAGAGATATTTTAAAAGTTGGGGAGAATTTAGTGGTGGCATTTAGAAATTAAATATTTTGACATAAAATTTCCATTGGTTCAACTTTTCTTAGTTGAAACAAAAGAGTATTTAACCCAAATCAGGCTACCTGAAGTCCTATTTGCCCTGTTTCCTGTGTAACAGTCTTACAGGAGGTAAGCTTCAGTGAAATGCTGGTGAGCCAAAGCTTGATTGCTGCCATGATGCTTGCACAACCAGTTTTGAAAATTTTACTGCTGCAAAAATGAGGAGGAGAAAGCAAGAAGACTGATGTTTCACATTTAATTAAAAAAAAAATTGTTTGCAATCTACAGAAGTAGTCTGTTTCTAGTATAATTACTCTGCAGTAATTATCTCTCAATTCATCACCAGCTTCTGGTTGTTGGGGAGAGGACAGAGTTTGCCATTTTTTCAGCTCATAGCCCGCTCCTGCTCTGTCCCCCAACATTCTTCAAGCTGGCTCCCCATCTTTGAGTCTCTTTGGTACCCATGCATCCTGCACGCTGGCAGTTGTGGTGTTTCCATGGCTCGCTCTCCAGCTGCCTGTGGAGCGCTGAGCAGCAGGCAGGGGCAGCTGGCAGCCGGTGTCCCGGGGAGCTCAGCTCCACCAGCACTGCTGTCTCTCCCTGGCAGCCAGCCACAGCGAGCTGCTGTGCAGCAGCCTGGTGAGCTTTTGGGCTTGGCACAGCTCAGCTGCGGGCTCAGGTAGCAGAGGAAACAGAGCAGAGCTTTCTGACCCATTCTGGAACACCAAGCTCAGGTTACTGCTCTTTAAGAGTTGAGCAGGAACCTTTGCTTCATACACCTTAGCCAGCACCTTAGGAGGACTTTTTGCACCCTTTCCACTTTTGTATCTTTTCGTTGTTCTTTCCCGGCTCTGTCAGAAAAGTTCAGTAAATGAGGGAGGCAGCTGAAGTAAGGCTGTAGAGAACAGGGTCTGAGAGCCCCAAGGAGGGAAGGTGGTGTTCAAAATGAGCTGGTTTCTGCAGAAGCAGCATAGGGGATGTAGACTGGATGACAGGAAGGCAGCCTGCTATCACTGTAGTAACCCAAGGGACCCATCAGGGTCATCTTATTCCTCATTCACTCTTAATTAAATACTGCTTGCTTAAATATGTATGTAATAAAAGGTAAAAGATGTTACAAGTTGGCTATTTTTTTTTCTGCCTAATGTTTTCTGTAACACTTTTTACAAGAGTCTTTCAGTTATAATTAGTGCTTCTTACTGATAGACTTTTTCTTGAATAGGGCTTTGCATAGCCTGCTACGATTGTGGCATTCTAAAAAAAGCTGTATCTTTTTTCAATTAAAATAGAAGATATACAGGTATTTTTTGAGTGCAAGTTGTGTTGCCCTTATGATGTTGCAGGTTTATGGTTGTGTTGGAGTGAGTGGGAACAACCTACCCAAGTTATTTACAGTCATACCAGGAAAGATGGCGGCTCTTTCTTCAAAAGTATTGGTCATTGTTTTTAATGTTTAATTAACTCTGAATTTGGCTAGATCTGCAAATAGCAGATGGTGAAGTGTTGCCAAATTGCTGCTCATCATCTGCTTCTCACATACAGAATTTATAAGAATGTAAGTATAAAGAAAATATATGAAAAGTCCTCAGTACCTTGTTGCCCAATAGCAGGAAGTTGCATTTGTTTTTCTTTTGGCATTCAAGTTTAACAATGAGCAAGAGATTAAATAAAGCATTTGCACAAAAGAAGACTTTCATAATTGATTTTTGAGAAACAAGTAAATACTACTTGTACTACTTGTACTTTGCTACTCCAAAACTTTGCATTGTACTAAACCAAATTAGTAAATTATCTTTAACTTTGTGATATTCAAATGAAAAGGAGAGTTGCCTACATATGAAGTATTTTTCTTGTTTCAAGTGCTGGTAATTGATGCCTTTTGTTACTTGCAGTGGTGCTTCTGAACCCTGACTGGGCTGTAGTAATTGAACACAAAAAGAGGAAGAAGGGCTCCTTAAGTGCAAGAATTCTTGTGGGAGACTGAGGTGACTCTAATCTTACCTAGTAGAAATACAGAAAATTCCTCCTGTCAGCTCTGAGGAAAGCTGGAAATGTAGACTGTTGTCTTGACAGCCTCTGTAAAAACTCTCCCTTGTTGCCGAGTATCTGTTATTACCTTTAAAAGAAAAATGTATCAACACAGGTTTGAAAGTAAAGCTGAAATACTGAGAAAAGTTGCTGCTTGTCTAGTCATGCATCTCTTGATTTAAAAATATTTCATATGCAAGGCTAGTTTTGTTTTGTTATGTTTTCAAGGCAAAAGCCTGTAAATTGTACAGTCCTCAACTTGAACATTACACTTGCTGTAATTCAAATGTGGGGTTACATCAGCAGGTCTTTTTAAAGCAGTGATTGAAGGTTAAGTGTAGTCATGACTGTACTGCTCCTACAGTTCCTCACCATCGTCTTTCTGAGGGGACATTTAGAGTCCTGCAGCTGGGAGCTATCTATGTGAAAATCCATGAGGTGGGGCAGAAAGCTCCTTCTGCCCTCTTAGAATTTATTTTGTTGTGGAAGCTTTTTATACCAGAAGAAGAAATCAGCTCAGATTTTTAATCTATGAGCAAAGCCTTACAGCACTCAGCATTTAGCAACATGCTTTAGAGAAAGACTTGAGTGAAGGAGTAGGGAGAAAAAGAGTAGAGGTTTTTTTAATCCATTATCTGTACTTTTGGACAATATTTTATTCATTTTTTTATGGCTTCTTAACTTTTCAATTCTGTTGTAATTAAGTTTGCATTTGGAGTGCACCTATTACGTTGAAATGATATTTATCATACTGTCAGGGTTTTATACTTACTTTTACTATCTAGTAGAAGACATGGAAAACTACATCTTGCATATATGGGTTGAAAATGAAGGCATTAATTTTGCCTTCCTCACGGATCAGTCTGTCATGTAATTTGAGAAAATCTGTTTTCAAAAGAGCTAGTCACTCTGAGCAGTGTTCTGAAGCCTTGGGAGGGGAGAAGGGATTCCTGAAAGGGAAAATGTAAAATATATTTTGCTGAGTGTGGTTCAGGAGGTTGGTTAACTTGAATTGGATTAAACCTCAGAGCTCAGATGGTGTCAGTTGTGCTGGTGGGAGGCTGGTGGAAATTGACACTTTCTCCAGCTTGTAGGCATTATGCATGTGGGTAGTGTGGTTGCCATCTTCAAAAGAAATTCACAGAAATACCCATAGATAGGAGGAAAAAAGACTTTGCATTTCTCCTTACTGTCATGCAAGTGTTCAAACCAAATGCATGGACAGCCCAGCTTTTACATTTAGAGGTGTACATGTACTGCTGTCACATTATATACAGCCACAGGTTGGACTATGACTGGTGGGGTTTTGTGTTTCTTTGGTTTGCTCTGCTGGCTCAAATCTTTTAACTGGCTTGACTGTGGGAAATGTACAAAGATAGTAGCTCCTTACCTGAGAGGAGAAGTTATTTTATGGGGGATGTGTAGAAACCAGGGTCTGGATTCATTTTACCTTTTGTCTCTACCTTAGTTAATTGCCTTCATCTCATTTTCTAGGCTGTGGAGAGCAACATGCTAGTGGGGAACAAATTTAACCTATTTAAGATTCATACTGTAGAAAGAGCTCAATTGTGCTGTCAAAATTCTGGTAGAGAGAGTCTAAAGATGCTGGGTTAATCATACACATTTGTTGGCAGTTGTGTGTTAGGAAAGAGATTTGCCTGAATGGTCTTGCAGTTGAAGTCTCTGCTCTGGAACATGTTTCACTTTAGGACCAGTGTCTCAGCATTTTTTACATCAATGGAAAATTCAAAGAGGCTTGAAAAGATCTTTAACATAGTTCTGTCTGTCATGGTCACCCAGATGATTTTTTGATCTGGGTTATAGTTTTCTTGGGTTGTCACACAAAATGCAGAGTAGGCAAAGAAAGAGTGTATGGCAAAGTGATGAAACTTGCTTGCTGTCATAGGGCAGCTTCATCTCAGAGTCAGAAATGTTTAGAACATATGACAGCCAGTCCTCTGACTGAACAAACTTCTAGGTTCATCTAACAAAGCCTAAAGAAACAGGTTGGTCTAACTTTGATGTTCAGTGTATTAGGTCATCTCTGAAAGTCTAAATATGACCTAACTATAATTTCATATCTGGGTCAGGCAGAGCTAGAGGAGTTCTTTTTTCATCCGAGTTTTAGTATACTGAGTGTAAAGAGGTCTTAAATAAAATAAGAGAGGTCCAACATTTTGAGAAAAAACCCTGAGTGCATCCCCCTACTCCTCTTTTCTAAATAAAAGAACTCAGACCAAACCCTTACTTCCTCTGCATTTTACTTGGAAATGAACATATCTGGTATGTTCATCTGAGTTTCAGCTGCTTTCTCCTGAGTGCTGTGAAAAGATGGTTAGGCTGCTTATGCTAATCTGTAGATTAGATGCATAATTTCCTGTATTTTGTCTCCAAACACAGACAACAGACAGCTTTGCTACTGTTAGACATAAACCCAAACTGGAAACCTGCATTTGTGAGAAACTCATGGGGACAGCAACAAGCTAAATGGATTTACAGTGACGAAAGCATGTTGAAACCAGTGTACAACTGTAATTTTAAAAACCTGACATTTAATTTCTGCTTTGTAAATCCCTGCCCTTAATGGGGGATAACAAGAGATTTAAGGGATAGGAGGATATCTTGCTCATAGATTCAGGCATAGTTGGGGTTTGGGCTAAAACCTCATTTTCCGTTAGCTTGCCTTTCATCCCAGTCCCAAAAAATCTGACAAGGAAAAAGAAAAGTGTTGAAAAATATGACTGGGATGAACACTTTGTTAGATGAAATATTTTTATTTGTGCCTTTGTAATTTGTTATGTGATCTAAACCTAATTTTCAAGTGCTAATATTTGGCAAGAGTTGCTGATTTTGAAGTGGGTTGTCCTAATCCCTTGTATGTGGGAATGTTATAGAAGTGTATGAAAGTGGAAGGGAACCCCTGGCAAAATCAAGCCCTCATGTCAGGGTACAGAAGGTAGCAAACAGCTCTGTCTGAACAGCAGAATTGCATAAAGACCTGAAGATTATCCACTTCTTTTTATCCCTTGGCTTGAAACCAACCTCTCTGACTTCAGTATAGCCTTACAGAGGCAGGAGAGGATGGGTAGTAGTAGGTTATTGCTTTTCCTATTGCCTTTTTAATTTGCCATTGTGCGTTTGTAGCCCTGCTGGGTTGCAGAGTGGCTTTATCTTGGCAACTGATTTGTTTGCTGTAAAGCAGATAAAAAGCTGTGTAATCTATGCAGTTGGCACTTGCAGGAGATTTTTAAAGTAGATGTGAAGTAGCTGCCAGAGGTCCCCCAGACAGCTTGTTCTCCCCTTCCCTGGCTGCAGCATTGAGAGGGGCAGGTGAGCACACCCTTCCTCATTCCACTCAGTATTGATTTCTGATGGCGGCCAAGTGAAGGGCACATGCAGGGATTTATTTTATTGATTGTTAATGAGGGACTGTAATGCCAGTGCTCAAAGGAATGAAGTTTCTCATGGCTTCTTGCAGCTGTCTGTTCCGTTGAAAGAGAATTTTATAATATATGGGTAGTAATATTAGATTTGATTGGGAAGGCCAGTGATGGTGGTCACTAAAGAACAAGGATTTTGGAGGCTGTAAAGGCTAAGTAGTCAAGTAATAAAGCTTTTCTGTCTTGTGTATGCATGTTTTGTCACCCAGTTTTGTGATTACCAATCAACAGTGTTGAAGGGAGAGGTTTTGGAAGACCACATATTACTCTCTTGATAATTCCTAGAAAGTAGGGCAGTAGGGAATACAGCTCTGTGAAATGGTCCGATACATCTTTTTGTTCTCGCTGTAACTGACTGCCAGGGTATGTTAAAACAGAGAATGAGAAATACTGACTGGCCCCCTTCTTCTGGAGGCAGCGGTATCACACCTGAAACCTGTCATTACCTAATTTTAATTTCCAAGAACATTCTTGTCGGTTTCTTATTTCAGAAATAATACTCCCTCCTCTCACTTCATTCTTCTGTAGGTATATTTAAGTTAAAGTGTCTCTCTCTTTGAATTGATTCCTCCCTTGGTCATGCTGAGTGTGCCCTGTGTGGTTTGGCTTTTGATACCAATCTAGGGTTTTTGGTCCCCTTGGAATGAGAGCATGGTGAAGAGAAGTTGTAGAGTCTCCATCCTTGGAGATGCTCAGCACCCAATTGGCCACACAGTCCTTAGCTTCAGAACTTTCCTCACCTGTGAGACTCTAAAGATATAAATGATAAATAAGGCAAGACTAATGAAAATGTTAGAGACTAAGGTTCAAAATTAGAATAGTACAGGTTTCTGCTTTAGATTAGGTTGTTTAGTCACATTTATCAATTAATGCTGCTGTGCAGGCTTTTCTGCAGTCACTTTATTTGGAGTTACAGGAGACTGGAGCACAGGCTGCTGCCTCTTCTGGTTTTCTTTCCTCCTGTTTGACCTCCTTGTGTCTTCCACTGCAGTTTCCCTTAGCTGATGTTCCCCTCACTGGACTGAAGTGACAGACTGGTGTTGCTAGGCCTGTCTCAATCCATGTGCAAGCAAACAGACATCTGGGTGAGTCAGAAGCCTTATACTTTGAGTGAGCAGGGAGAGAACTGTGCAGGCACTGCACCTCTGACAAGCCGAGGTCTGGATACCCCGTGCTGCCTGTATTCTTTGTGCTGCGTGCTTGCAGTTCTCAGATTTTTTCTCTCCTCCTCCCAGTACTGAAGTGCTGAAAATATTCTGCTTATGAAGATTTTTGCCAGTGAAAGATTGCAAAAGTGTCATGTGTGAAGAGATTTTTAATGATACCATGATAAGCACGTTTCAGTGGTTTGAGAAGTTATTAAAGTATTTTGGCAACCAACTGTTTTATGCAGGCCTCTGAAATGCTTCTGAGTATGAGTCTGAAACACAATTAGTTAAATGAAAAAAGGGTACACAGGACCACTTCTGACTTTTGCAATTAAGGAGAGGGGGAAAAGGGAAAGATAAGTTAGCTGTGTGAAGAAGTTAGACAAAACCAATACATGGTTCAGAATTAGAAGAGGAAAAACAGTCTTCCTCGGAGCCATTCTTTGAATTTCTAATTGAGGTCTTGCACTGTCTCTCTTGCATTCCAGTACAAGCAGCAATGTCTGTTAAAATATGAAAAGGCAGATGGAACTGAAAAACCACTAAGAAAATCACAGAAGGAAGAGATTTTTTTTTAGGAAATATTAACTAACTTGTAACTCACAGCGGTTGCTCATATTTGCCTATACTTTCTATCCCATGTTACCATTATCTTCTTCTTTAAATATTTCAGGAAATCTCTGCTAATAAATGATGCTAAATGTCTACAATACAGGGAGATGGTATTATGAATAGAGATTCATTTCATGTTTCAGTCTTCAAACCAGTTTCTAGCTATGTGACATGGTAAGCTGTAGTGAGTTGGAACCCAGCCCTCCTATGCTGGCCTCTCATATTTTCTTCTGAAATGTTTGTGTAGTTTGAAGAGACAGCAAGATTCTTCTTGAAAGATCCCACGCTGTTGGGATTCTTCACCGTACAGAATAATCACTCCCTTGATTTCCCCCTTACACCCCTCACTTATGCAGGTACTTGACAAGGTATTTGCTTGTATGCTCAAAATTTGCCTTTTTGCAGTTCATCTGAGACCTGTTTTCCCCTGGCTTGGCTGCTATAGCATGTAATATGCACCTTTTGGTGTTGTGCTTTAGATAAACCTCTTACTGCTCTGCAGATTGTCACTTCCCCTTATGTTTTTATAATTAGACCCAGTTTTTAGTTTCTACCTGCTCTTGACTGTGTTAAAAATTATGAGTTGCTGAAGCTGATGGGCACAGAGGTAAATCCATTATTATCTTTAACTAGGGTATTGTATGAAACCAGGATATGCTGACTGGAAGTTTTATTCCTGAGTTTGGTGGCTCTTAATTTCATCTTCCATCTGTTAGGTCTTAGGCATTAATCTAAACTTTGGCCATGTACTTTTATGTAAGTTTATGAGAAATTCCTCCTTTATTAATCTTCAGTAACTGAATTGCAGGCCACTCACTGTCTCCCTACTAGGCATAAGCTGCTAAGTTAGATTTCTTTATGAGTGTAAGCACTCAGCACTTTCACTGCTTTTCCTCTCTCCTCTTACCTACTACCTTGCTTAAATGTGTGAAGTCTCACCAGGTCTGCATTCTGTGTTTGGTTAACTTGTGTCACCTCTTCAGGATAAATCCCTGTGCTTCAGCAGTCATCAGAACAGGAGGCCCACCAGATTCTTAGTTCATCTTGCAGTGAAGCTGCTGTAGCAGGTTGACTTGAATTTTTTTTAAAATGGGATGTTAGGAAAAGCCAAAATGGGTGTTGTAAACATGGAAAAAGCTTTTTGTGTACTGAAATGACATTTAAATGAGCTTATTCTGGTTTTCTAGCTAGCATGGTGCAGTACTTATCCTGAAGTTGGGGTTCCTTATTTTACATTCCCTTTGAGCCAAGTCCCTGATAATAGATCAAACTGTCGTTCTTAATGGAACTAAAGAGCAATGAAGTAGGACAAAGTGTGACGTGTTGTAACAGTGTGAAACTGGAATCAGGTCTGTTACTGCAGGAGTCATAATGGCACATAGCTCATTCCTGCACACAGGCTGCATCATCGCAGGATAATGATCTCTGCGATGAGACAAAGTGTTTCTGAGAGAGACTGCCAAAAATTGAGAGTATGAGTAAGACAGTGGGGTGTTTTTCCCTTGCAGAAAAGCACTGTGTTCTGTAGCCCTAAATGTCAAATTAAACAGTAACTTTAAAGTATAAATAAATTTTGAAATAGGCAATATCAACTGTGGAAAGCTAGAAACATTGTAATAGCATACTGGAAAAAATGAGATTTCTACTCCCTGTTGTGTTGGCTGTATAAATGATTTGGAAGAGCAGGTGAACAGTGAGGTAATGAAGTACCAATTTATTCAGGGTAGTTAAAGGCCAGCTCTAAAGAATTGCACAACACTCTTACAATCCTGCTTAAGTAAGCCACAAAATTGTAAATGAAGTTTGATGTAGATAAATGTGAGTGCACCCATGGGAATGGAAAAGATGAGACAACTACAGTTCTACCATGCTAGGTTCAGACCTGGCTCTTGTCCCTTGTATTTCCAGGATCATCTTCCCATGGATCACTCTGGAAAGGCAGGAGCCTGATGCTCAGTGGGCCTAAGTAGTGCCCAGCAAATGGAATGACAGGTGTCACAAGGGAAAGACAAAGGACAAGTCCCAGGGCATCGCTGTAGAGTGTGTGTCTGTAGCGCACGTGTTTGGAGCAGCTCTGGATTACCAAACAGCATAGTTAAACTAAAAGACTCTCTGGATGCTGTGGTAAACCGTGAGGAAAATGCGAGAGTTAAAATGTGAATCTGGGAGAAATCCATTGATAGCAAGTGCAAAAAGTATACCTGGCTTAGAAAGTTCCTCAGCTCCAGGTTTTTCTATTCCTCTGTTTTTAAAAGTAGGAATTAATCCTAATCTACCAAAAAGCTTGGCTGTATTATGATGATGATTCTTGTTTATATAAACATAGTGAGATTTTTAGATATTTGTTCTGAAATGATAGAACACAAAAAACACGCCCCCCTCAAAAAAACCCCAAACAAACCTCATCCAAACTCCAGCTATTCTCATACCATGAGAGCTATAAAATCCTGCAAGCTGACATGCAATATTACAAATACTTGTTCCTAAGAATAAAAATATTCCAATTGAAATCCTTATATTAGAGAGGAAGAAATCATTGCGAACTTTCTTAGTGGAGCCTGTGAGGGTGAATGTTGCCTTGCTCTGTGGCAAACCTTGAAGGGCTGAGCTAATGCAATCTCCCAGATGTTGGGGTTATTTTCAGTTCTGTAAATGAGTAAGCCTTTCCTTGGGCCCAGGCCTTAATGGAAAAGAATTAAGGGAAGGAAAAAAGCGTCCATAGTAAAAAGGCAAAGGCAGGCAATACTGCCTCCTCTTCGAATGCTAGCCTTGTCTGTGCATCATGGATAAACTTATCTTTATAGAGCTCCTCAGTATTTGTTTGGAAATAGTGTGTTGTCTGTTACTGTTTCAGGAGAGGTTATTTGTTGTTTCTGGATGTGGTTTTAGTTTGTCCTTTTCTATTTTTAATTAATTGTACCAGCCTATTATTCAGAGAAACGTGCACGTCCCTGTTCTCTCCTCTCCTCATAGATGCATTTATTCTCTGCTTGTGTTTTGCCATTAGGGTTTTTCACATATGTGCTTCTGAGCACTGGAAGGTGAAGCCAAGACTGTCTTTCAAATACTGTATTTGAAATGTCATTTCTCAGGTAACCAGGTATAGTTAAATGATGTGAATGGCAGACTTCACAGTGATGGAAAAAGAAAACGGAATGCAGTGTGATTGCAGGTTAATTTTGAATTCCAGAGGAGAGGATTTAAAGCTGTTTCCATTAACATATGTATATGTGAGTATGTGTTTTGCTTTTTGACAGTCATTATTTTTTCTGTGGCAAGATTTTTGCAATAAATACATCTTCAGTGTGCTTCTGACTTGTATTTTGCTGGAAAATGTAAGACATTTGTTCAGCTAAGTGAATTGTTAAGTATTTCATGCAATGAAGCTCTTCCACACCTATTGAAAAGTGATGCTTTATTGCTTGCTTATAGACCTGGTTCCTTGCACAGAGAAGCAGCCCTTCTATGCTAAAATGTCTACTAGTTACATCTAACCAATTTTGAAGTTGCTGTATTTGAGCATTGCTGGAGTTGTGATTTCACAATGTTCATCTCATTATTGAGCCTGAAATTCCAAAGAGAAGAGCAAATTTGGAAGCAGTCCAACGTGCATCCAAAAATTTCAGGGTGAAGCTTGAGGTAAGAGGGACTGCTACGGAAACTAGATCAGTTCTTTTTTGCAGGATCTCTGCCAAGGCCCTTCATTTGTAGGGGAAGGCATAATATGTTTTATCTGTGTTGTCTCAATATAAAAAAAAAAAAATCACAGTCCCTCATATGGAAAAGATGGATGTGCAATATTTTCTTTCCATTCTCTGGGACGTTGTGAACCTCAGAAAACCCATTCCTCATCCCCTGCCTTGCATTTGCTGTGAAGAACAGCATTTTCTTCTTGCTTGCTGGATTAGCCCAAACAATTTTTACTTTTTTTTTTTCCTCTTGAAAACATAGCTTCTAGCCAGGAAACATTCTGGGATTCCATTTGGAAGGTTTTAAGCTTCGGATGGATGGGGAATAGACAAACAAGTTAACTCGCTTGACATCTGCTGCTGAAGTTGATGTACATAAATGTGTCAAAATTATTTTGGCTGCCTGCAGAAGAGGGAAGTACTATCGTAAGTTCAGTAGTGTTTTGTTTGTCCTGTCGGCCAGGGTTGCTGATTCAACTGATGGTTGCTGGTTTAAGAGTTTGTGAGTCTGGATTAAGGATTTCCTGTGTATCTGCCCCTGCCTCTGAGCAGGGTAGATTCTGACAGTGATATCGCCAATATACGAAGCATGAACATAGGACTGGAGTAATTTAGAAATCGCTTTTTTTGTAAGGCTGAGATTCTAGTAAGTAGCTGGGTTTTTTCTCCCAAAGGAGTTAAATCAGAAGCAATTAAGTTTGATTGTAAAGCTTTAAATGTAGAATTTATCCTTCCGAGTTTGCCATTACATACTCATTTTAATATTTAAATTTCTTTAAATTATTAGAGCAGGAACATGGGTATTAAGATCTTCAGATAATGAAAAAAGACTGGATATCCCTGTACTATGTTTCTTTAATGTATCCCACAGAACACAACCATCAAATAGGTTTGAGTTTGAACTCAGTGGCCTTAGAAGTGTGGTAACACTGCTTTGTGCAGTCAAGTCTCTTGGTTTTAAGGTTTTTTCCACGGGCCTTCAGTAAGATTAAACCTGTACCAGATAACATCAGGGCAGGAGCCTTGAGATGATGCAGAGTTTGCCAAAGCATGTCTGATGCTTCCTCAGGTAGAAAATAGTAAGAACGCCAGAGCAAAAAATTAATATTACTAAAAAATAATGTGTTTATTTAACTTTTAAGGTTTAATTAGGACATGGTATACTGAACTAGTGTGAGGAAGGTTGGAAACCATAACATGCGCATCTAGGAGAGCGGGGGGATAGATCTTTTAGACCCACATTTCTCCTTTATGGATGATGCTGCAATTAACCCACCAATCTTTGAAGTTGTTGCTAGTCTAATCTTTATAGCAGGGGAAATATGGAAGTTGTTTTGTGACAACATGATTGACAGTGATAAAACTTGAGAAACTGGAGTTAGAGCTTTCTGACTTGCTTGCATCTGGATAAGGCATGGATTCTTGGGATTCTTTGGGAAATTCCCAGCGGCAGTCCTAGGCTTTGTTAATACAGGTTCAAGAAATTAAGCACAAAGGATTTTGTTTCTTGTGTGATAAATTCTACTTAGTACACATTAGTATCTTTATGTTCTTAATGCTAAGATAATACTAATCTTAGAAAGCCTTTGTGTCATATGAATATAATATATAATACATTTGTACTTGCTTTTCACTTACATACAGGATTTTCTACTCTTTATCAAGTTGCAGAGCAATTTGAGACTGCTTGATTCTGCAGAAAATGATTCAGTTGAAGTGCACTTAATTTAATCTCCTCTGTTTCACTGAGTATTTGATAAAAGATAATTGAAAATGCTTCAGCTTGTGCTCAGAAAGTTGTAGTTAAATCAGACTTTGGTTTGCTCTTTTTTCCTGCACCCTCTTAAAGGTCAGTGGTTCTTATTTGTAATGTGAATTATGCAGGAAAGTAAGCCATTTATGGACTCAATTCAGAACTGATGGTGCACTCAGTTAAATGTGCATCTAAAATGTATTTGTTGCATTAATCTCTGTCTTACAGTGGGAACACTGAATTGGTAATATGAGGAAGGTATTGCTGGCTGCCAGGTGGTTAATAATTGATTCAATATCTATGGCGAGTTCTAGATTTTCCTGACAAGTGTCTTTTAATTCATTTGTAGAAGTAACTCAGAGAGGTTTGGAGGAACACGTGAAAGGTTGGGATTGATTTTTCTGTGAATTCAATAGACAGTAGTTTGCTGGAAGGCAAACTGGTGCTGGTTCTGACTTAACAGTTATCATCCCAGTCATTACCATCCTCGTGGCAGTAGAAAGAGTGAAAAAGGTAACTCTTGTATTACTTGCATGTCCACAATTTTTTTTTTAAATTTTGTTTTGCTTTGTTTTTCCTCAGGGCTTCTTTAATGACTCTAATTCAGTGTAGGTTGTTCTATGTTTTTTCCCCAGAAGACAACACAAGAAATACTAACCTACCTTCAACAGAGCAAATTTCTTCCCTTTTGTTCACTGCTATTTTTTTGTTAGGAAATAGTCTCATTCTTGTCTAATAAAATGGTGATAATTTTGTTAAAGACTGTTCCTTTAAAGCTATTCAGGAAAACAAAATGTCTCTCAAAAAAAAAGATTAGATATGGTTTGAGCGGAATAATCAAAGATTAACAAAGTTTGAAGGAACTAGATAGGGGAAAGAAAAATCTTTTAAACAAATAATGAGTGTAATTAAATCTATCATTTTGTAGTTTAAATGAAATCTAAACTACAGATGGAATTCAGATGGAATTCAAAAACTACAGTTGAGGTGAAACATATTCTTCCCCACGCAGGAAAAAAAAAAATCAAAACAGCAAAACCACCCCACCAACTTTCTTTTCACAGACTCCAACAGATTAGGTGGCCACTGCTGGGTGGTAAGTGGAATGGAACTAGTTACACTTGGAGTGCTAGCTGGATGTTGGAGAATAATAGCTACACACACCTCCACACACACACCTCCACACACACGCCCAGATCACAGCAGTTCATCGCATTGTAATGAAAAGATGCAAATCAGACTTCAGTGTTCAGAAGATACACAGTGATGTGTTTTCAAAACCAAATTAGATGAAAATCACTTAGGCCTTTGCAGCTCCCATTGAGATTTTCTGTGTAAGGTGACAGGAATCAGTCCTGTTAAGTAAGTCTGATGCAATACAGTATAAGTATTGTGAAAAATACAACTTTGTTTTATAATTATTTTGATGTTTTAGTGAGGGAAGCAGAGTAAAAGAGGCAGATTTTCCAGTCTTTTTAGATGAATATTACTAGAAAAATGTGAAGCGAATGATAGGCTTTGCTCTGTATTAGAACTGGAACCTGATTATGGGGACATTTTGGTCTCAAGTAGTCTTTTTCTGCATAGTCTTAGACTGCATAGTCTACAAGGAGTTGGTTTTAACAAGTATAGAAAAATAGTTTTGTGTATCTGGTCATAACAGGCTTTAGGGGAAAAAAACCAGACTTTTTCAGTGCAGAGGTGATTGCTGTTGACTAATTTTAAATTTATTTATCTTTAAGTTATTTTCTTTTTATACTGGAATATTTTATCTTTTTTATGGTGTTCATGCAATAGAGTAATAATGCAACTCTTCAGGTGCATTTACAAGGAATTACTGTAGGCCATTCTGCAAAGCTGCAGTTAAGTCAGGAAAAGCAGACATTTCACTCTGCTTACTATCTGTTTTGTCACAAATATTAAAAAAAGCTATTAAAAATTGTGGAAGCAAGTTTAAATATTGTTTAAGCTCTGCAGTGGTATTCCTGAGAAACAGTTAGCAGAATGGGAGGGCTGGGAACTGCTACCATCTCACTAATTTGTTCTGTGCTGGAAAACTTATTCAAACACTAGATTATTGAGTTGGAAACAAAATAATTCTGTATGTTTTTTATTGTGTTTTGAAGACCTTCATAACAGGGCAGATGTTTTATACCTGATAAACAATTAGTCCTTAGGGTAGGGAGGAGACAGGCATCTGTTCCTCAGTCCCTGCAATGTCTGCCTGTGTTTCATTTGTTTGTAAGCGCTTTTTTTGTGGAACGGGGAGGGCTTTTGCAAGACCCATCTTCTCCCTCAAGTTCTCTGGTGAAAAAAGATAGCATTTCAGTACTTCAAGCTTGGAGCTGCCCACTGGCTGCCCATAAAACATGGGAGACTATTGTGTTCTCCTCTCAGAGCAATATTGCTTTGGGAGATAATGGCTTTGCTGAAGATAACTCTGTGAACAGAGGCAAGGCTGCTGTAGTGATTTGGGTCCAGGTGAATGTAGCCTGTACTGAGGAGTTTCTTCTGGTATACACGTTGGGTATAATGCATTATATAGGAAGGTTCTGAGGATCCAAATTGCCTGGGGTACTCACAGCCCTGAGATGCATTTCTTTTTAACTAGTCCCTCAAAAACATCTCACATGGAATAGATGTTTCTGGTGGTTGTGTGCTTTTGGGGGTTTCTGCTTGTTTCTTATTGATCAAGAGTTAGTACAGTTTAGAAACCTTGCAGCCATTCTGTGTGTTTGCTAAATGTGGTCCTCGAGGCTTTTGCGAGCATGTGGATTAGTGTCCCTTACCTTTTGAATTCAGATGGAATATTGTGTGAAGTGGGGAGACTTTTAAGACACCTAAACTTCTACAAAACTAGTTTAATTTCTTAGGGCAGCAGTGTCAGAAGCGAGCAATTGTTCACATCACAGTGCAGTGTAACATTACCTGTCAGCAAACCTGGAAAAGCTTTTAACTTTCTCATCTGTGTGCAACGTGGGGTTTTTTTGGTGTGAAAAGGAAATGCAAGTCAGTGTATCCTTTGGTACTTCTTTCTAGTTCTGTATAGCTTTAATAGATAGAGTCTGTAATCTGTAGAGTTTTCACTTGTGTGCATGCAAACACAGGCCAGTGAGTATTTAAGTTCATTTCAATTTCTGTGATTGTAATTCACTCCTTTATTATTAAACATGTAACAAGGCCATCAGCAGTCTGTCTTGATACCACCATGGTGTGTATTATTTCCTTGACAGATTGTCTGTTAAATAGAAAACATATCAGAGTTTTGTTTAGAATAATTGTATGTAGATAAGTGTTACAAATACTTCATGTCTGTGTGCTGTCTCTGTCCTCCATACAAGTACTAATGCTTTTGCTGCAAATGGTACAGGGTAACAAGTTAGAAATCACTTCAGGAAGTGTAATCACTGTAATTTTTGCAATTATTTTTAATGGTGCAGCTCTGAATGTATTTGAGAAAACCCTCCACAAGCCCACAAAATTTCTTAATATGGGAAATTTCTAAGGCACATTGCTCAGTTTAGGATACCTCTGCAGATTGTAAGGGCTCTGAGTCCTTTTGTTACTCTGGTCCCCAGAGTAACTGTTGCATTGGTCGCATCATATGCAAGAAAGAGAAGTGCTACTGGCTGTGCGGATCCCCACGTACCTTTCAGGTCACTAATGCAGAGACTTCAACTCTGCCTTCCACAAGTTGAGCTTACAACTCAGTGGGGCCCTGCCAGGAGTTTTGAATGTGTGCTGCATTAGAAATTTGTCTTTAAAACAGAATGCAAAAGGAGACAGCTCCAAACCCCTAAATATTCCTGTATTTTGAGTGTCTTGGGAATTATCCATTTTTACATTGGTTTTGTTACTCCATTTGATTTTGGAGGCCAGCAGTACCAGAAGTCTTGGAGATGGTTTTGTGTAGAAGTCTGAGAAGTAATTTTATTGATCATTGTTTTCTTGGGCTTTATTCAAATTGTTACGTAAAACTACAGAAGAGTTGAGCAGACAGGAGAAAGTCTTGTGTGTGTGGTTAGAGATCTGTTTCAGGTAGTGTTGTGCACCCAAAATATTTTTTGTTCCCCACTGCTTGTTTAGGCTATAAAACGTACTTTTCCTTGAGCATCTCTGACCTTCCTGCAGCCTCTCTTGCAATAGTGGGAGATCTGCATGAAGCAAGAACCAGTGAATTCTCTGTCCTCATACCCCATCATTTGGTTCATGAAATGTGCTTTTTATCTTTAAGTCTTTATTAGATGCTTAGTGCAAGCCCATTGCTCCGCATGAGAAGTAACCGTGCTCTTGCAGAGATGCTGCTTTGATTTGCAAGTAGCAGGAACTAGACTTTTGAATCTATTTGAAGGAAACAACCCCATGTTCCACTTAAGTCAAAACTGTTTTCCTTGGGTCAGGATGATGCACTGAAATGAAGTAATGCATCTAACACAACAGAACAGTGCAGCACTCTGAGAGAAGCCAAACAGCACATCATGAACTGTAGATGCCAGATGGCTTTTTGGTGCTGGGTTGTGATTATGGCATGTTTCTCCAGGTCCTGCTTTCCTTCCTTATAATAATATATAATAATGTAGCAGGTCAGCTATATTAGTTAGATCATTATTGTTGACATAGTGATATATGACCCAGGTAAAGTCCTGTTTCTTGCTAAGGTAATTTAATAAAAAAATTCTGATGCACCTTACAGGTAAGCTCATCTCTTGATAATACAGTGAGTTAATGGACTTGAGCAGTTAAGAAGCATTGACATGTGTAGGCTGTGTCTTGTCATTTGCCATCAATCCATTAGTGAATGGACCTGTTTATATATTTTCATGATAAATACCATCTGAAGCTTCTCATCTGGTTCATGGTCCTTACTTTCACATATAAGCAGAAATCTGAGAAACTTCAGTTATTTTCTAGAGCACTTGAATCCTGTTTTCTGTTTTTGCTTATGGTTCCTTATGTGAAAAATATCTTAATTTTATTTGTCCAAACATTCATTATTAACACTATTCTCTATTGATATTAATACTGCCATGTTTCAGCAAAACCAAGCACAGTTGTCCCTCTGTTCTTCTTCTCCCTTAATCTTGTAGCCATACCTTCATCTCAGGCTAGATAAAACTTGAGTTCAAGGAGCAATAAATGTTCTTACGTCTGGGAAGGTGCACTAATACTCAATTACTTCTTCCTGGAGGAAAAATGTGTCCTCAGCTTGTCTCAAAAAGTTAACTGCTTAGTGTAAAAGAAGAATTTGGATTCCTTAGGATCAAGAAAAAATATCCATGCAGTAGGGGAATGTTGACATCAAAATTCCTGACCCTGCAAGAAATGAGGCCATTTTTACTGGTTCTAGGGAACTAGTGAATGTCAAATGTGGAAGTGGCCTTTCTAGCCAAAGGCATGAGTTTAGTTTCCCTGATGCCTAGACAGCTGCCTAGGCTGCAGCATCACATTTCCTTTCTTGTTGTCTGATCCATGGCTTTTGAGTCATCTGTGGAAAAATATTTTGGTCTTGGTCAAGGTAGAGGAAGATGGTATTTTGAGCTAAGGACTCTCAGCCAACACTTCACTGGATAAACGGCTGATTGCAATCTCCTTTGATCATGGTTTGAAATAATAGAGACCTGTTGTGCATTAAAGGATTTGAGGCCCAAGATGTGACCTGATGCCACCTTGCCATTAGCAAATGAGAGAGTCCCATTTTCCTGGTGTCTCTCTGGTAATTGTGCTCCTTCTATGACTTTTTTGGAGGGGAAAGTGTGCTGGGGGTCCTGTTGTGCTATGCTGGTCTTCATGGAGGTATCACACAGAGTCACCATGACCAACACACGATGGTGTATGACAAAACTGAGCACCCCAGTGCTGAGCTCTTTTGGTGTGTTCTGTATGTTTTGTTACTGGCAAAAAAATTAATGGCTTTTACACAACAGATCTGGGAATAAAGCACAGGTGCCTGATTCTCTCACTGCTTCATTAAGCTGTTTTTTTTAAACTCCAGTGTTCTGCTTAAGAACAGGATGTTTCAGAGAGTATGAGCAAAATGGTACATTTAGATTTATTTTTATCTAACATTTATTAAGCAGCAATTGAGATTTGAGGGAAGAAATGGTTTACAAAAGATATAAAAGCATCTATAATAAATAAAAGGAGGATTTGGGTCAAATATCCTTTTGAATACAGGACTAGAAGCTTTTACTGAGAGCTTTGAAACTATTGCTGCTATGTGTACCCAGAAAAAAAAAAGAAAAACAGTTTAAAAAAAGCAGTGCTTATCAAACTACATAATATTCAGTCAACAAAAACTTGCCTTTTAAAATTTTTTTTCTTACAAATTCTGCTTGTGTTACTTTTAAAATAAATACAACTTTTTACAGAAGTCCAGGTTAGTTGATGGAAATAAATGTGTTTTGATGATGAATCCAAGGCAGAAGTTCCACGCAGATGTTCCGTGATACAAGTGCTAGTAGAGGCGAGCCACGAAAACCAAACAGAAATACCAGGGCTGATTCACAGCCACATTGCTTGAGATTAATGTCAGTGTCAGTTGGTTTGGTTTGTTAAGTTTTATTTAGACACTGTGAGCAGGCTGAACCCAGTTTCAAAGCTCAGTGTGATCTGTTAATGCTGGATTAGAAAGGATATTTGTTTAATGGCATTACAGCATAGCACAGTGGTGAATATGGTCCATAATCTTTAGTATTGATCTATGTGAATTCTAATAACATCACAGGAAAATTAGTCCTTTGAGCATGTTGGAAGAAGAACAAGTTGTATGCGGAACTGTTTATAATAGTCTCATGGAAGAGTTTGAATTCTTTTCATCAGGAGAGAAAGGCACCATTGCTTACAGGGCCTGTGGAGGGCTGACTTTGCCTTCTGCTTATGCCCCTTCTGTAAACAAAGGGCTGAATTTCCCTGTTAAGTGTTCTAATTTGAATGGGGGTGTTAGTTTGAACTGGTAAGCAGTATCTCTGATATCAGGCAAGAGGAAACAAATTGTACTAAGCATTTGCTGAGTTCCAGGAGAAACCAGCCATTTCAACTCTTTGAGTGAAGTGAAACCTGATGTGGGGATTTTGTTTGTTCATTTAAAATATGACTCTGTGTAATGTGAAGTGTATGTCCCTAAATCCTAATGCAGACAAAGCCAAACCATGCTGAGAGGACTAGTTGGTATCTAAACGTTAAACTGCATAGGGGAAAAAAAAAATTGACTAGTACCTCTTTATGTTGCCTGTTTTTCCAGGTATATGACCTGACCCCTAAATAAGAAGGGAGTGTTACTGGATCAATAATACATGTAACCTAGTAAAATTAGTTTTATTATATGATCAGGTGCACATTTTTTTTAATATGTGTATGTTTCCTGTCTATTGGCGGAACAAGCAGAATTCAGTTTCAGTGGAATTCTGAAATGATGTTTTTCACACCAGAACGTGCAGAGCTTGGCCAGTTCCTTGCACACCTTAAACCATTGTGAGACAGTATAGATTCACTCATCCTGAAGTATGCTGATTTAAAACTTCTGTCAAAGTGTAGAATGGTACTAAACGAGCAAAGCTCTTGGGGATTAAAATAAAAGTCCCAATATTCAAACAAAACCTGAAACAAACAAAACACCCACACATCAACTGCTGTTTCCAACTTCTTAAGGTCAATTTGGCTCCAGCTACACTTGGTCCTTACACATACTTATGTTTGTAAGGCTTATTCCTTAGACCTGTCTGACTGATTTATGAGGTGCTGGTGTATATCTGCTACTTACTGCATGCTTCATGATCAGCAAAATAATAAAGCAGGTTAACATTTACAGGGCAGCATGTCTTTTTGATTTAGTTCATAGGGCATGGTTCAGACATTAACGTTTGAAATGTTTTTCACATCCTGATATTTATTGAGTCAGGTGAGGTGTTTGAGTTTATTTGTTTTCCCAAAACTTGGCTTTTTAAAAAAAATTCAAATAGAACTTACATGATTCAGAGATGCTACTTGCACGTCCTTTGGTCAGTATTCAGCAGCTCAGAAACTGGAAGAGACACGCAGTAAAGTACCTTGGTCTGTTAGCATCCCTACCCCCTTGTCTTTATCCTTAGGCTGCATGTTCTTTGGGCAAGTTATCAATTGCTAGGTGCCGAATAGCCTTAAATTTGAAATGTGAGATGTATTTTTTAAATGATTACTTAGTAATGCTAGTAGGAATTTTCATTTCCTCTGCCCAGTGAACTTTCTTGAAACAGCAAGAGATGTGCTGGTGTTTCTTGTTCCAGGAATCAACCTCTGCAGGCTGACATTTAAGCAGAGCAATTTCTGTAATGTGGCATTTAAGGAGTGTTGGAAACAGAATATCACCAAATAAGGACTGCTTTACTTGCACTTACTCATCTCTCCTTTTAGGAGTTCAAGGCCAGGCTGGATGGAGCTCTGAGCAACCTGGTCTAGTGGGAGGTGTCCCTGCCCATGGCAGAGGGGTTGGAATTTGATGCTGTTTGAGGTCCTTTCCAACCCAAACCATTCTATGAGTCTGACTTGTTTTAAAAAATTTGTCTGACAAGTGCCAGACTGTGTACAGTGGTAAATTTTTTGAAGCTAAATCTTGGTTGTATTTAAATCTTGCCATGATAGAACAGCTTTGGAAAGGAAATGGTGTTTTCTTCCCTGCCCTTTTGCATGTCACTAGAAACACTGAGTTAGTCCTCAAAGCCAAGCTGATTTTTGACCAAATTTGGTAAAGGTACCTCATTATGCTCAGAACATTGGAGAGGGAATTCTGTTTTGTAGGTGAGGGATTATTTGCAGTCCCTCTTTGGACTACCTTTGCCATATAAGAGACTGAAATTTGGTAGTGTCAACTGGCTGAAGTTGAACCAAAAAATCAGAAGAAAATGATACCATAAATTTGGATTGATACCTGAAAGTTTTCCAGGTCTTAGAATTATTTGGAGTTGTTTTTTTTTCCCTGTAGATTGAAATAATTTAATGTGCAATAACTTCCTAATTGCCTCCAATTAGGAACAATAGTGAAACTTTACCACAGAAAAGAAATTATCCATTACTCAAGTATTTTGGGGGATGGAAGACTGTGACTGATTCCTTATCTAAGTCTTGGAAGACTTTTGGTATTTTCCATTGTTACAGGGTTCTTTTTCCCCTGTTTTCTCCAAATGAATTGTTCCCATAAAGGAATTTAAACTCTGGGTAATTATTGTTCTCTGTTCCAAAAGCTAATAAAAACAAAGCTCAACAGTATTCAGTTTGAGGCCTATGGAAAAACTTGGGTGTAACAAAGTAGAAAAACAAACTTTTCTGATGAGGCCAGGAAGCTACAATCACATTTTCCAGTTTTTACTGTATGTGTTGGTCCTAGCTGGGAATGTTCCCTATTGAACTGAATTTTTTCTCTCTACTTTATATCATAGTTGATTTTTTTATCCATGAACTGTGGACAAGAGTGGATCGTAAATGTCAAAGATACTTGCATATGATCTCAAACACACGGAAAGAATACTCTTTTGTAATATTTTATAGGGATTTGTGGTGTCTTGTGCTCTTTGAGACTGATAGGATTTGTTTGTTTATTATAGTAGCTGGCCACAAGATACTCTGGGAATGCTGCCAGTGTATAACCATGTACATTACAATTTGATATTTCATACAGACCCATTTATTTGAGTTAGGAGGCTTTTTTTTCTTGCAGTTTTTTTAAAGTGTACCTCCTTCAGTTTCCCTTTCTAGCCTGTACCTAAGTTCTCAGGGTTCCTATGCTCTCAGATGTCTATAAGTTGCCTATAAGTTCTCTGGAAAAGTTCTGATGTCATTTTTTTCTCTCTTTTTCTGAAAAACTGAAAACCATTTTTATTGCTAATTGCTTCATAATGATTGAAAATTAGTGTTAGATTCTTACAGAAAAATACATTTCACTATGTTACTGATATCAGTGCTACAATTTATTACAAAAGTGTTCAGAGTGTTTGAGATGGGTACATGTCAATCAATTCACCAGTTGAGGGTCAAACCACCAAGGGAATCTTGTGTGTTTATCCAGGCCTTGGTGGTTTTTATAATTATTCTTCATTTGAGCCCAGACTAAGAATAATGGGCCACTGCTCTAACCTCTTGGAAGAACCCCTTTGTGTAAATTCTTCTTTAGGGTTTTAAAGCTTCCTGAGGTGAATATAAAGAAAATGAAATCCTAAAGTAGTGAGTATTGTTTTTAATGGATTTTTTTTAAGTGACTGAAGGTGACATAGCTACTTATGGTGGTTCTTTTCAAGCATAATTTGACCTGGGTTTATGAGGAGATTGGTTATGCTCTTTTTCTTTAAAGAGTTGAGAAAAGTGTTGATATATACTTTTCTTATTGTTAGGTACTGTGTATTCTGGAAGAGGCCAGTAATGCCATGAAAAGGCCAGAGCAATTCCTGCATGGTGGGAAGTGGTAGTACTGTAGCCTTTCATCCTGTAAGAACAGGCACCTGGCGTCCAGCCAGGGCCAACCTATCATACTTCAGCTTGGTAATTAGATGGGAATGACAGGATTTCATACCCCTTCTGTGGTTCCAACTTAATGGTGACTTTTATTGTCCTTCCTTTCTGCTATGCCACTCGTGTGTTCGCAAAAAGATCCCTGCATGTTCATTAAAATGGCAGAGGCAGTTGAGAGGAGATCATCCTGTCAAAAACTTCTCTGTATGGTTGAGATGTACTGACATAGCTTGTGGCCCAATGTGCAAGTAAGTCCCAGCTCCACAGCTGGTCAGAAGCAGCCCTCTCCTGTGAACTGACAAGGTGCACAGGGGTGAGACTGCATCCTCCTTTTTAACTTTGAGGCTCAAATCCTGAAAAGATATTTTGCTTCCTGAGGTATCATGGAGTTATGCTGCATGAGGACCGCTTGCAGTGTGCTGGAATGGGTTGTCTCAGAGTGGGACATTGCACTGGAGGAGTGAAGGGGGACTGAAGCTTACTGATTAGAATGCCACAGCCTTAGTGCCTGCAAACAGCATGGTAATATGTTGGGATCAGTTCATGGTTGGCACAGCCCTTCCTTTTACAAACACTGTCCTATCATAGCTTTTGTCCAAAGTTAAGCATGCTTCTCTGAGGCAATTCTGTCTTTGCTCCTATGTTCCCTAGTTATGACTGAAGTGTCAGAATATACTAAAAATAGTCCTCGAAACTGGGATATTTGATAAAGTGTCTTTTGTTACTTTTAAAAATTTTTATCGTTTGAGCTTTTGTACATCAAAAAATAATGCTAGCATGGCTCATTTCAGTCTTGTGAGAAGCAGTTTCCTTGCCAACCTGTAGTACCTTCTGTTTTTTCTAGGCCACAGGTGTTACTGCCTCATGTCAAGTGGCCTGTTTTCCATGTTGTCAGCTCAGATATCTGTGAAAGGAACTCCTTTCTCTTTTCTCTCTAAATTTGGTATATGTGGGCTTTGCTGAGGGATGGCTCTCTTGTCTGCTCCCAATTCAGTTCACATGCAGGTGCTGTTACTCAAGGGTGTCTTCATGCAACATTCTTTTTGATGGACTCTTTCTTACTTTGTGCAGTATTGACTGGCTTGCCCAGTGAAAACTTCCACTTTCTGTGAAGCAAAGTGCCCTGCTCATGAGTGATGTTAATTTAGTTACATCTTTTAGCAAATATGGTTGTGAACTCTTCTGATTACACTGCAAGAACTTGTTGGCAATGAAGAAAAATTCATGCTAAATTTCTATAGGAATCCTCATAGCTGCTTCTTATTTTATACTGTAGATTTATTTTCCAGATTCTAATTTCCAACACTTTCACCATCTGGTGAGCAGTTTTAGTGAAAACAGTCCTCAAATATGTCATGTCTTAAAATAGCAAGTGAAAGCTTGATCTTTTAGAGAGAGAGTGCCAATTCCAGTGCCTACTCTAATGACAGTAGCTAATGTAAAATGAAACCTGATAGTTTTTGTTAGAAAACATCAGAACACGTGTTCCACTTTTAGCTCTACTAAGATGATTTTGGTTCGGCTCTTTTGCTGTCATATAAATAGTTGGATTTTTTTTAAATCAGGTGTATATTTTCTTGCCACGCACACAAAAAGCTAATAAGAACTTGCACATGTTATGAATGCTGCAGAACAAAATTTTATATTGAAAAGAAATTTTGTCTTCTGAATAACTCAACTTTCTGTATGGTACTCCTAAAAATACCTGCTAAGGAAGTTATGTGCAGGTTAAAAAAGAGATTGCAGTGATTCAGTGTGTTTGAATCATTGAATCCATCTCCAGAAAACTTGTGGATGGAGATGAAAGCATTATCCATGTGGTGCCTCAGGAAATCTGTTGAAGGGGGATGTTTGTCACATGAGAACTCCATTTCTTGCATGGCTGAGCATCTTTGGCAGTGCCCTTTCCTTTTCCCACTGCTTTGGTGAGCCCTGCACTGCCTGGAGGTTTCACTCTGTTCCCCTTTAGCAGCTGTGGATGGCGGTGAATCATCTTCTTGTTTCAGTCTGTCACCTGAATTAAGTAGAGTTCTTGATAAAAAAAATTCGTTGTTCCTTCCTCTTAGGTTCATAGAAACTAAGCCAGAAGTCCATAGGCAACTGTACAGGAATTAAGTAATGTTAAACTCGTGTCTTTAGGTTGATAAGTTGATCTTTGTTATCTTCTTTGTGTTGCTGCATAGGTTTTGTCAGACCCAATATGGGGCAGAAATGCAGAACTCTGATTAAATAGTAAAAAGTCCAGTATGGGTGTTATTGGTCAGCAGGAATGCTCAAAATTATGCTATGTGTTCAAACACATTATAAAATGGGTGTAGGTTTTCAAAGTCAGACTGTAAAACCTGTTAGTTAACTATTAAAAATTTTCCTGTCTTTAAAAAATACAGTTTTGTTGGAGTTTCTGAGATGATTTTTATCATAGTTTTAGGAAACTTCTATGCATACTGAGTCTGAATTTTATGAAGAAGTAGATGTTAAAAACCCAAAGCTGCAGAGTGACCTTTTAACCTTTTTTGCACCTGTGGCATAAGAGTCAATGTGTTTAATAACTTGTGCTCTAGGCGTGACTGTAGTGCGAATGTTTCTCAAAATGGAGAATTGCAAATTGCCGTCAGACAAATGCAGTGCATTGGGTTGTTAAGATGTTAGCAGATGTTGAGGGTATGTTTTCCTTACAAGTAAAAAGGCAAACTTATATTTGTCATAAAAGTATGGTGTGCTATAGTTATATACAGCCATACAGCATAAGTTATATAAAATTAAAGGACAAACATTACAGGGGGAGATAATTTGGGAACTTGAATATTGATGAAGGAGAATTTTTTTTACGAGCAGCCTCCTCTGAGAGTATTAATTTAGTGTACAGCTTCATTTTAAAATGAATAATGCATAAACAAAATAATCCTTGCTTTGCCACATGCTTGTATTTTATTTATGCGTGCACACATGGTCCACTCTAATTAAGCAGAGCTCTTATGGTTTATTTATTTGTTCCAAAGCAGCTGCTTAATATTTGAGAGAAACAGTAACGATGTCTGACCTTTGCAGTGGCTGTGTTAGCGATGAGATGGGTTTTGCAGGAGCCTGAAAGAACAGTAAAAGAACAGGTTGATCTTTTCCTCCATTTTCTGGAACATGCTCAGGAGACCTGAAAGCACAAGTGGAAAAATCCCCACTAGTAAGTGGTTAGAGAGTATTTTCTTGTGTTTTCAGATCTCAGGAGAATGTTACTGACAGGCTGAGGTCAAGAGGTTTTTTTAACTTTTTTTCTTTGCATTTGGTTGTGGTCCATTTTTTAGGACCAAACCACCAGGGTAGTATTTCACTTGGTGAAGAGTTGTTTGTTTTGTATGCCAATATAAAGCAGTGTAAATGAGGTGGACACCAATCTAAGTTTTAAGTTTTACAGAGTATGATTAGGCATGCATGAGTTTTGTGTGGTTGTCTTGTAGTGAGATTTGTCACTAAACTTCTAAAAATATGTCATATATGTAGATGCACATTTTATTGCCTCTCCCCTTTCTATGGCCTTTGCATAATACAGATTCCTGCCTGTTTTTACAAAAACATCCCCTGGGCCTGTGCTGTGGTGAGGAGCTCAATGCTGGCAGTTCAGTCCCCCACTCCTTCCTCTTCCTGGCCTCCTCTCCCAGTTCTATGCTCTTCCTCATTGTGTGCTCTGTGTGCACAGTTGGTGTCTGATGAGATTCTAGGGTTTGTTTCTGATGAGAGTCAAGTTTATTGCATTTGTTATTTACTTATATATGCTAATAGCATAGGTTTAACAAAGCAGAAAAAGAAAAAAAGGAATGGAGAAACAGATGGATACCTGTGTATTCAGAAAGTAACATTGCTATCTGTAAAGCAATGGAAGTTAAATGTTTGTTGTATTTATAAAAGGATTTTGGTTGATACAGACATTTGTGGGTGTTATTAGTAAAAATGATGTTTAACTGACTTCTGCATGAATGTGACCATTTCTTACGTTGTTCTTCTGTGGAAGCTCTGTGTATGTGTACATTCAAAGTTAATATTCTCATAACGGAAGATGCAATTTGTGGTCTATTCAGTCACTCATGTTTTTGCTAATTAATCATGAATCATCTGCTATTGGAACAGTATCTTTTTTTCTTTAATTAGGTATGGGTACATCTTTGTTAGAGCTCTGCCTGCAGAACTCTTACAGTGCTGCAGCATGTCATTTTTTTTCCTGTATCAGTAGGTTTTAAGTCATAGCTTTTGTTTGCTATTGTCATTGCATCTGTGTTTTGCTCTGTCTTTCTAAAATTATTCTTTCAGCATACAAGCATATATGGTAGTTACCTCAAAGCACTGCATAGGTTTGTGCATTATCATGCCTTTGGGGAGGAACAGTGACTGTTGTGTTTCTAAGGAATGCAAAGTAATGATATGTGCTGCTTCCAGCCCAAGTGATTGCAGATATATACCAACTTTTCCCTTTCCTCCTTTCTCCATGCTGGAAATGCAAGATCGTTTGGACTAGATAGCCTTCTAGTGTTTTATTTTTGTAAAAAAAGGACAGAGGCTTGGAGAACTGCTGAGCTATCACTCACCTTCTATTTTTTAGAAAAGATTATTCTTTTTCTGTGTTGCGTAATAAATTGTTTATTTAATAAATTTTCACCTTCTCCCCTTTTTGCCCTGTGTTTAAGTCTGAGAGCAGTCAGGCTTCAAGGATTCAGTGTATTTCAGACACCCAGATTCTTAAGTCCTCACCAGATTATTTCAGTGAATGGACTGCTGAAGCGGCAAAAAGGAAAAAAAGCAACGGGGGGGACATTTTCTGAAGCTGTTTGTGTCAAAAATAACAGTGAAAAATAACTGCGTAAAGTGAAATTTTTTATTTTCTGCTCTGTTACTTCTGCAAGTGTAAGAGAAGAGTGTTTGGTTTGAACTTTAAATAATGAGTGTGAGTTACGGGTTTTTGAAGTCCGCTGATGATGAAATTAGGAGCAAACTGAAGCTAACAGATAAATTGATCTGCTGTGTTAGGGTCTCATGTCTTGTGGTGGAGCGAAGCTACCAGTAAGACATTCCACAAGGGACAAGACCTTTTGGCAGGGACAGATGTGACCAGCTGAAACCAGCCCTGTGGCTACCTCCTGTCCCTGCTTCAAGCTCCCGAACAACCTGACCCTTTTGCAGCTGTGGCAGGGATCAGGATATTTACTCTGTGGCTGGTGAGGCAGGCACTGCCTAATGCCGCTTCGACTGAACTGCGAGGGAAGGGGGTCAAGCTGGGGTAATGTTCCAGCCTCATCCTGGCAGCTGACAGCATCACTTCCGAGCCTTCTTGCTCCAGCTAGCCCCAGGAGAGCAGGAGCATACAAGTTTATGCCTCTGACCTTACATGAGGACAGTAGGCAGGTTGCTGCCATGTTGCCAGGACAAGCTTTGTATTTATCCATTTATTTCCAACTTCAGTCTGATGCATTCTCTGCGCTGGCCATGCTGGAATGGTCTCTTCAGCACTGGTGGGTTTCAGATGTAGCTTGTGTAGCAAGCTATTACTTACACAGGGAAAACATCTTACATCCCTCTACCCAAAGTCATTAGAGCTCTGTCTTGGTTTTAGAATTTTAATTGGAGTGTATCTATGCGTGTCCACGCATAGATATTAAATATTGCACTTGTTTGTGCATTTTATGCTATTAATGGAAGGGATGTCAATGTTCTCTATTTCTACCAGAGCAGTTTAAACTCTGTTCCCTCCTCTCCCATGTCTTTTGGGAGATTTGCTTGAAATGTATCTACCTGTAATTATGGCCTAAATACTTCTCTCAGTTTTTATAAACATGAATTACTTCTTGCGAATGTGAATAATATATCTTGCAGAATACATGCGTTTTAATGGTATCTTTGGGAATCTATATACAATTTAAACCACAAATTGTAAGAGGCAATAGAAAATTTTTGGTAACATTGTTCCGCAGCAGCGATATGTTTTAAAATGTGTCGGTAATAGAAGCTTTTCTGTAAAGAGTGACCATGTATTTTTTTGATTTTTTTCATCTAGCTGTTCCATTTCCTCCAAGTCACCGTCTCACAGCCAAGGAAGTATTTGATAATGATGGAAAACCTCGTGTGGATATCTTAAAGGCACACCTTATGAAAGAAGGGAGACTGGAAGAGAGTGTCGCTTTGAGAATAATAACAGAGGGAGCTTCGATTCTCCGCCAGGAAAAAAACTTGCTGGACATAGATGCACCTGTCACAGGTTAGTGTGGAGTTATGGTGATGGAGGGGAATGGTTGCTGGCTGGGACATGTCTGGTAATGCATTAGTGTATGTGGCTTCCTAAGGCATTGAAAGGCAGCTTGAAAGTCAGTTTTTCTCTCCAATACTTGATTCGCTCTTTGTCTGCTGCCACTGGATAATGGAGGCCATCAAGCAGCTTGTAATTTAAAGGAAAGGATTACATCTAAGGCATAGAACATTTTTAGTCTTTAGGAGAAAATTAGAACTACTTTCTGAAACTTGAAAAGTTACCTGGCCTTTTGCACCAGGTATTCTGCAATTTTATAGATGTTATTTATCATAGTAGGACTGTTCAGACATACAGACAGCATTGGGCTCTGGATGTCATGAAGTTCAACAAGGCCAAGTGTAAGAGCTTGTACATGGCTTGGGGCAATCCCAAGCACAAATAAACGCTGGGCAGAAAATGGACTGAGAGCAGAGGTGATGAGAAGGACTTGAGAATGTTGGTGCATGAGAATCTCAACATATCTTGGCAATGTGCACTTGTAGCCCAGAAAGCCAACTGTGTCCAGGGCTGCATCGAAAGCAGCATGGGCAGCAGAGTAAGGGAAGGGATTCTCCCCCTCTACTCTGGTGAGGAGACCCCACCTGGACTGCTGCATCCAGCTCTGGGGCTCCTGACATAAGGAACCCATGAACCTGTTGGAACAAGTCTGGAGGAGGTCCACGAAGATGCTCAGGGTGCTGGAGCACTTCTCCTCTGCAGACAGGCTGGGAGAGCTGGGGCTGTTCAGCCTGGAGAAGAAAAGAAAAGGCCTCAGCGAGACCATAGTGCACCTTCCAGTGCCTGAAGGGAGCCTACAGGAAAGTGAAAGAGGGAGTTCTTACAAAAGCATGTAGTGAGAAGGCAAGGGGCAATGTCCTCAAACTGATACATGGTGGGTTTATATGAGATATTAGGAAGAAATTCTTTACTGTGAGGATAGTGAAGCACAGGCCCAGAGAAGTTGTGGATGCTCCGTCCCCGGAAGTATTTGAGGCCAGGCTGGATGGGGCTTTGAGCAACATGGTCCAGTGGGACTTGCCCTGCCCATGATAGAGGGGTTGGAACTAGATGGTATTTAAGGTCTCTTTCAACCCAAACCATTCTGTGATTCTGTGAGGGAATGACGGTGTAAGATTTAGTGGAAATTTTAATTAGATGTTAAGGAAAATAAGAAGTGCAGAAAAAAAATTAGCAGTTTGTGTTGCCTGGGGGATTAATGAATTGTGCCGGTTGCAGAGCCCATCCTGCCCTTGACTATCAAACACTACCACCCACTCATTAATCCTCAGGAAATGCCTTATTTTTGAATTTCCTTCTCTAATTGTCTCCTGCCTCTGCCTGCATTCTGAATGTATGAATGCATTTGCTTGCTCTAATGTGTCTCCTCCTATATTTTGTTGTTGCTATTAGATATGAATGCCTTTTTGACAATTAATTGATCTGTGGCATAGGAAGTCAGCTGGGGGGAAAAAGATAACTAATTCCAGCCAGTTTAAACTATGAAGCCAAAGTATAAAACTTAAGCAGTCAGGTCCTTTTGTCACTTTTGCTTCTCGAGAGCCCTGATAAAAAGGAAGGGTTGCCAGTTTTTATTAGCAATACTAGTAGCAGTCACTAAAAACTACATAGAAATAATAAAACCTTCATTTTCAGGAGACCTTCTTTGAAACTGAGTGTAGTGTCTGGACTAGAATGATGCACGATTTATTAAAGCTTGTCATTTTAAAAATGACATCCAACTAGAGGATTGTAGCTTGACCTGGAGAGGTAATGTGTATCATTTTTTATGTAATAATTAGCTTGTCGTGCTGCTGTACAGTTCTGATGGAAAAGATGTCAGTCATGTTGCAGCTCATGGATGAATAAAGAAAACAGAATGAATAAAAGGACCCTTAGTTGACTGAGAATAAAGTTCTGCAGATATTTTTTTTGGCGCTTCAGGATAAATGGAAGAAGTTGTAGAGGTGCAGTGCCCACTGAGTGGCAGACACACAGAAAACTCTACCTTTTTATTCATTTTTTTTTAAAGTGTCATTTTTACTTTTTTTAAAAAAAATCCATTGAGAGATGTAGACTGTAGGAGGACAACTCTGGTGTGTTGTGTCCCAGCTGATCTCCATAAGTCTGTGTTTAATGTTCTTGCTCTCTTTAATTTTTCTCTTAAATGCATTTAAAGGTGTTGGAATTGTTCTGAATTATATTTTGGGGATTAATCTCCTGAAGTTTACCCCATTGTATAACAGTGGTATAATATAAGTCTTTGATTCTTTTTTCAGTTAAGCCTACACCTTGCTTTGTTCCTGCTTTTGAAATTATTCTCATGCAGTGATTGTGATACTGCAGCATTCTTCAGGGTGGCTGGTAGCTGCTTTCTTTTAAGCCAGCATAGGAAAGCTGGGCTCCTGATGTGTGTTAGCAGGGTAGCTGAGAAGTACTAATCTTCTGTATGAACAAACATGAAAGCTATAGTTATGAAAGTGATCATCAAAAGAAGGAAGAACTGAAATTGTGAGGGGGAGGCTGAGAAAGCTTGTGAGGCATCGTTGTTGTGGGCCTGACAATTTTCTTTGTATGAGTAGTATGACAGCAGGTGACTGGATAAAGAGAATATCAATTGACTGATGATGTAGTAGAAGTGCCAGGTATACAGGCAGTCAGGAAATAGCTGTACAGTAGAGGAAAGCTTTTTTTCAAACATTGGGAAGAACAAACAAAACCACTGATAAAGTAGATAAGAAAATAAATTTTAGGATTCAATACAAGAGAAGCAGTCTTGTTGAAGAATGACAGTCATAAACCACTAATAAACCTCTCTAATATGGGATTCTTTGTAGGAGAGGCATTCATCTTTTAGAAATATATTATTGTCGTTGGTTTATAAGATGGTGATCATCAAAAAGAAGAAGAACAGAAGAGTGTAACTGTAGAAGTAAAGCATTGTGAATTATTAGAGTGATACTTGATAAATGTTAAAGAATATGAAAAGTTCGTTCTTAAAGCCTTGTGCAGCCATCCAGTTATTAGAAATTTCACTTTTTTTTCATTTAAGAGGTGATAAAATTGTACTCAGAAGAAATATCAGAGTTCTGTTTATAAGTAAAGTCATGTGCAATGAAGTGGGTACATACAAGGCCTGAATTTGAGCGAGAAAATGATAATTGGGTATGAGTCATGCGAAGAGCCTTAATGTGAAATGCACAATCAATTATTTTGCATTTATGTATAAAACTTACTTTGTGTCTGTGGTTAGCTGGAACCATCAATGCAATTGCCATTTGAATTAATACATTTTATTTTCAAATTTGGCAGGGTTATTAGCCTTTTAAAGTATTCCTGATGAACCTATTTGTGAGCATAACTCAAATTGTCATTGTTTGCTCCACGTGTACATGCATGCACAGTTCACTGCAGATCTGGCCTACAGACACAGTGAGCTCTTCCTGCAGTTACACTGGGCTGCTGCTCACTGAGTAGGAATGTGAACAGAGCCTGAAATAAGAGACTCCCAAGTGCTCTGCTACCAGGACTCTTCTTGCATCTGGGAAGTATTGCGGCAATGTTGTCTTGACTGACTTAATCTGTAACCTCCTCACTTGGAGAAACGTGAACTTCATTTGAAGCTTGTGTGTTTAATGAGGTTGATCTACCACTAGACTACAGGTGTTCAATGGAAAGATGTCTTTATGGCAGTCTTAGAACTTCCAGTCCTGTATTATGTTGATAACAGTATAATGACACATGGAGGAATTGGCTCATTTTTAATGTTTGGGTTGGTTTTTTTTTCCTAGAAGGCTAAGGGAGTATATCTCTGAACTACTCTGATGGCAATATGTACTGAAGTCACGCTCCAAAGTACACTTGGGAATGCCAGATTTATAATTGACTAGGTAGCCTTATTACAGAGGTTCATTACTATACAGAGTGATTTTGGGCAAGTGATATGCACTGCCCTTTCTTTGCATGATGTCTGACTGCATGGTTTTATGGGCTCTCACTTTCAAATGTGAAATACAGTGCTTGGCTACTGACCGTGTGTCCCCTTGACTTCAGTGCTTGGTTGACTTTCTCTTTATGCTTTAATGTATATCTTCTTAAATGACATACATAACTACAGGATAGACCTAGAACTGTAAAGTGATATATTTATCTAATATCTATCATTGCACATCTTTGCTTGTACGTTTTAGATTATTTTCCTTGAGGATATTGTTAGATTTGCAGATACTGAATTAAAATAGCATGATACTTCTTGCACGTATGACTGCAGAAGTGAATAAGCTTATAAGATGTATATTGGTGCTTTAAGATAAGTCTTTTCCCTGTTGATTTCTATTTTAAAAGTAATTAAGGTGTGCTCTTTTTTCTTGTCACACTTGATATGTCCTCATTTTTTGTGCTCAGTGTGCAGTCCTTTTAGCTAGGTTTGCCCATCAGTACTAAGAAGAGTGTCCTCCAGTAAACTAAGAATACCTAAAAAACCTAACTCATATACGTCTTTATGAAACTGTGCTTTTTAGTATGAAATATAATGTATGAATATTACTGAGGCAGCTGTCTGTGTACAGATGTTCTCAACTCTGTTTGTGTGACTGCCCCCCCAGCAGTGTCCATGCCGTGGTTTTTGGCTTGGTGGCTATAGCCAGGCTGTGCACAGGCATGGGGCCCAGCATCTGTTTCTCCTTCATTTAGAAGAAATGGAAGATAGGTAAAAACAGCATATACTTTCATTCTAAACCTTTACATGCTTCATTGAGGAAGTCCTGACTCTGCATTAGCCTGTGTGCAAAGCTTTCTGAACTGGCAGGTGCATGCAGCTTGGTAGATCAAGAGAGGAGAGCATCGGGGAAGACAGAATAAAAGCTTATTCTTGTAGTGCAGGAAGTGTCTCAGTCTCTGCAGAACTCCTTGGCCATCTTGTTTTCTTCTACTAGTCCTGTTTTTTGCAGCTCCCATGTTTTAGACTGTGGTGGGTGTAAGGAAACAACTGCTGTTTGCAGAGCCTTCCTTGCTATTCACTTTGCATCACATAATGTAAGGGAGGCTGTTTGTATCCATAGGTTTGGAGCTACTAACCTTGTGCATGCTAAGGAGAAATACACCCACTTGCACTATTATTGCAGTGTCTTTGGGTAGAAAAAATCCATTGGCTTCGTTGATGCCACAGAATTATGGAGATCCAACTTAAGTACTTGAATTGCTTGTAGTGTGGGGTCTTTGTGAGCACACAAAGTTTTTGCAATTCAAACTTTAAAATGATGAGAGGAAAAAGGTTGTAGGCATTTATGGATAAGCCTGTGTGGGAACAACTGTGACAACTTGGGTGACCTTCAGAAACTTTTGTGCATTACAGATCCATAAAAATTAGAGGGAAAGCCCTTTCCTGCCAGCGTGTGTCTTTGTGATCTCTGAGGCTTCCAGATATTCTCTAGGTGCATTATTCTGTGGAATTGGTAGGATGTCCTGGGCCTGAATTTTTCTTTATGTTCCACAAATATGTTTCGTTTGCCCAATTTCTCTCATTTGGTAGCATGAAATAATATTAGTAGGTTGCTAGTGCTGTGCAAGGTAAAACCTTGTAAACAGCAAGACTCTCTAGCTAAAGTGATCAATGTTAAGGTTAGTTAATAAAAGTATTTATGCCCACATTATAGTAAAACAGGATAGTATTTAAAATTACATTGAATTGTAGCATGCATGTGAATGGTCTGGTCCAATCTGAGATTCAAACCAAACCAGTTCTTTCTGACTTTTACCATTGAAACAGCTTAAGGTAAAATTTTAGCATGGAAAATAGGCAAGGTTGCTTATTAGAGACAAGTATTGTTAGATCTGTCCATATTTGCATAGCAGAGTTTGATTGAAATGAACAGTTCAGTAAAAGTAATTGTAGTTAAAATTCCTTTATTTCACACTTAGGGTTAAACCCTATGTACCATGATCCCTCTTGAAGAAACTTGAATTCCCAAGATATGTATAACTAAAATGTTTACATATGTGTCATGAAAAAAATCACATACATGATCAAATTTGTAAGATGTTTCTGAATGGCTGGTGTCTTCAGACACAAAAGTCTTAAAGCTTAATTGCTAGATGCCTGCAACTTCTGAGGGTAAGAATTACACTTTTCCCTTCTTTGCCATAAGACATTCAGTATACTTACCTTGAAAAAGCATCTTTATTTTTGTTTGTGGTGCTAAGAGTGAGCGCATGATGGGGTCTTCCCTCAGAACAGGACGTTGGTTACAGTACACAACTCTTTTTTCTGTATCTTGGAGATGCACGAGAGTTGCAAATGTTGCTGGTATAGCTATATCAGTTTGAGGTGCCGTGTTACCGGTAACACCTGAGACCTGGACACATTTCTGCAAATTAGTCTCAGATTTAGTGGCCTGCAGTTAATTCTCCTTCATCATAGGAAGGTTAACTTTGCCTGGAGTGAGGTAAATGTTTGAAGTGAACTTTGACTTGTTTCTTTCTTAATATCCATTCACAATCTCATTTGCATAGATGAGATTTCGGTAGAACAGGTTGGAACTGGGAAGTGCAGGAAAGGGAAAGTATTAATAGCAGTACCTACTCTTGTATCCGTCTTGAAAACAAATGATAATCCAATTGTTTTTACATGTTTTTACTATATAAGGCAGATATGCTTTCTCAAGTCAATTAGGCTTTATGAAGAAATGTTTGGCATAATTTTTTAAAATGTGTTAGATATCTTCTTTTCTCAATGTAGCACAAACACAGTTTGCTGTTGCACAATTATTTTCCGTTATGTTATCACTGTTGAACAGCATTAAACTACAGAAAACCTGCATTTAAACTTATGTTTAAAATAATTTACCATATCAACATACTGTTGAACAGCTAAAGTGAACTTGATTAGATCCTTTATTTGGATTGGTGATTAAAACTGATGCTTTTTGCATGCTTTATTGAGAACTCATATGCATCAAATCACTTGTGGCTTAAAATCTGGGACTTCTGTAAGAAGGTGAAGCTGTAAGGCTGTATATAATCAGATTCTTTTTATCTGTTACTTCCCTAAGTGCTTCTGTTGGTTCCAGATATAGATTGAAATATGTCTGCCTGCATCCCTGGTAGAACAAAGCAATTGTGTCTTGTTGCTTAATTGAGCTGCATCAGCCATTAGCATCTGACATTTTGGCAGAGCTGATGTTTTCTAGTAGCAGCTGCTTAAATCTATCATTATTGCCAAGACAGTGGATGCTACAGACGGTATTCTTTACAACTACCTCAGTTGTTCTTATAAATGATGTATCTGTGGTTCACTGTATTTGGTGCAAAAACTGTAGTCAAATAAGCCAAACTGAAATTGTGGAATCTGAGATTCCTTTCAGATACGGAGCTTAATTTGATGCTGTGAGATGGAAGATCAAATGTATTTTGGGCTTTAAGTCAGCACAGAAATTGCATTGATTAAAAAAATAACCACCAGCAAAAATACAAAAACAACTGCTTGCAAACACCTAAGCCTTTAGGACTTTGTTCTTGCCATCTTTTATTTAGCCTGTGGGTGGTTCATCATGTAAATACTGACAGCACAGTATAGCACATTAGCATTTCTTCTTGGACTATTCCAAGCAGACAGAGTACATCATAGCAGTGCTATAGCTTCTCAAATATTTTTCTGAAACTTGTAAATCAGGGTTTTTACTTGCTTTGCAATTTTGTAGTCAGTGGCACAGCTTGAGTTAGAACTGGATCTTTGACACTTGGGCTCTTTTTTGAAAATAACCATGATGTTTGTACTGTGTAATCCTCATTAAGAAGAGTGAGCCTTTGTTCTTGCCTTTTGTGTTCTCTTTGCCCAGTTACTCCTCCTTTTGAGTCTCACCTTGGTTAAGTTAACTCAGTCTGAGGTTGTAGTCTGTATTAGTAAGGGATGTGGGAATGCAGTGGGATCACTGCTGGAATCACAGCCACCCATGTTCCTCCTTCTATCCATTTTGGATGGAGGAGCTACTGAAATGAGTAAGAACTGGAAGGAGGCAGAGGGAAATTCCAGCCTATGTTTGCCTTCTCCCTTGGAAAATAAAAAATCTACCAGTCAGAGGTGAACAAACCAGAGTTCCCCATTTTGTTTGAATGTGAAATAATTGTAGAGTCATGATTTATATGTGTGTAAGGCTGAAAGGGGGGTTGATTTGGTCTTAATCACACTGTGCCTGAAACAGCTGTAGAGTGGCTGCAGTGCAGAAATCAAGATAAGGACTTGGAGGAGTGTAAGGGGGTAGACTAATAGCAAGTCACAGACAAACAGCGTTTTGTGTCAGCTGATTGTTGCCGTTGGAGGTACCACTATGTTAATCTGATTTGGGAATAGCTGTGCAGAGGTGTGCCTCTGTTGTTCAGAGTCTGGTTGTCCATTTGGAGCTAACACCAGCTGTCTCTTGCCTTCATCTGTGCCCTATTTTTGTGTGTCTAACCTTTCACCAAAACCTGCTGAGAAGCTCTGGCAAGTGCAAAGGAGATAACTAATAGGTTCCTTCTTAAAGAGATACTATAAACATACCTGTCATCACTTAGAGCATAAATCAGAGAACATTAGAAGTTGGAAATTATACTTACAGAAGGACATTATTCTGGGGTGGATGATTCTTCTACGTCTTCCTGCCTTTACATGCTTTTGCATTAGCATTTTAATTACTCTAAGAAATACTACCAGAGCTGAGACAGATGCTTTCTCTATTTGATTTTCTGCCTTTATCTAGGGAAAATATTTATAGAATAATTTCCAGATGTATATAATGTCCTCTGTGAAGATACTGCCTTTTTAAATGAAAAAGAAAGCGGCTATAGTTAAAAAAAATTTAATTAATTTTTTAAAAATAATATTTTAAAATGTTCTTTACAGCCTAAAAAATCCATGCTCTCTAAATAAATGTACCAATTAGGAAGATCAGTTTGGCTGAACCAGGAACATATTTTCAATCTGCAGTTGTTTCCAGAAAGTCTTGGGAAGTGTCACAGGGGATTCTGGAAATAAGTACATGATTTGTACTGGTAGTGTGTCAAGCCATAACATTTTCTTTTGACATGGAGGTAATTTTGTGTGTTTTCTAGGGCATTAAAACATTAAATGGCGAGTTTGAAAGTATTCCTTGATGTTCTCTCTGCATTGTCTGTGTTTGCTCCTGCTTCTCTCTTCTCTTAGCTTTGGGCATCTAAATCTAGTTGAAATTCATGTATTGATACCACTGGGGGTGGTAATTGCTTCCTGATAAAATGTTCTTGATAAGTGAGGCGAATCATACTTCTCGTCCACTAAAGAAGAGCACTAATTGAGTTTTCACGAATCTCTGTCCTATGACATTTTCTTTCCCTTCCTTTATTGTGTATTGAGCTTAGCAGTTGTGTTGAAACTTGTGGATTGATTGGCTTAAGTCAGTGTTGTTCCTTCCTGTGAGATTTTCATATATCCAGCTATGTCATCTTTAAAGCAGGCAACCCGAGGGCAAATGGCAAAGGACTAAGCTCCAGTTTCTGAGCCTTTTTGAGAGTCAAAACCAGCCATGGTGCTCAGCACAAGGAAAGGTGCTGTGGAGAATCCTTCTTGCTCATTAAGTGTACCAGCATAACTGCTTTCAGATGGTACTTCTGAAAGTTGCCATGTTGAATTTTTGACAGTCGTTTTTACACCTCTTCTCACTCTGAATTTACTTCTGCAAAAAATTTTACATTTACAAGTGGAAAACATCACAAATGTATTGTTTCAATTGGAATAGGTTGAATTTAGATGTCAAAATGAACTGTTTATAAGAGTTCATTACAGGAGTTTATTCATCCGAACAAAAAAAAAATTTCTGAATAATCAAGGAGATAAAATTCAGTGAACTGTCAGATTTATTCTTTATTAACCTGTGTTAAGAAAGAACATTTAGATATATCATTTAAAAAAACCTGAAGAAAACAACACATAACACGTTCCAGTTCATTTTCCATATATGTTCTCCTTTGTGTTTGGTGCCCCCTGTACATACAGGTCAAGAGCTCAGTGTGGCAACAGGGGTTGGGGACGTTGCTGGTGGCCATAGAAATGAATCCTGTGACTTCAGCTGTTGATGAAGTGGCAGAACACTTTCATTTGCTTTCTGCTTGGCTTGATTCCTGTCACAGGCGATAGTTGGAGTTGTCTAGAGCAATAAATTATGAAAGCTAATGTAGCTTCTTTTTTCCACTTCATTTCCTTTGGTTCTCATCAGACTTTAATAGGGGGGAAAAAACCTAGTCTCAGTGCAGAGTGCACAACTGAAAGTATAGAGAGGAAGACCTAAGAGCTGTTTGTGTGCTCAGTCTGCATACATAAAACTGGGTTATATTTTTCCCCAAACAATCTAAAAAACTTCAGTCAGAAGGATAAAACTCCTTTAAAGAGAAAATCATGTTTAGGTTCTAGACAAATAAGAAAATACTTGTCTCTAAAAGGCAGTTAATTAGCAATGCCTATGGCAAGAAATAGCCAAAAATGGAAAGGAGAAGAGCATGCTAAGCGTGTGTTGAGGTGAGACTCAGTTGCTCTCCAAGTACAATAAGGCAAGCATTGTTATAGATTTGGGCGTGCTTTGTGTGCTACATTTGTTACTGTAATGATTGATAGCAGCAGATTAAGAATAGGCTTGTAGTCCACTGTTTCTTGTAGAATTAGTTGGAGTTAGGGGTGGTTTTTTGTTTGTTTTCATTAAGATATCTGCTAAGGGAAATAGACTTTTTCATTATAGTGGAAAAACTGAAGTTTCTAAATACAGGTAGAGGTTAGTTATGGCCAAAACCACCTCTTAACAGGGGACCAGTATCAAATGTAATAAAATCCTGTATAAGTCAGTAGTCCCTCTTTGAAAATCCAGCGCATTGCACCTAGATTTTATTGTAAAATTAGAGAGACATCATTAAGGAGATGTGGGGAGAAGACATCAAGCATGGTACAGAATACTCTGATGGCTCTCGGAATCCTTGTTGAGGGAACAAATGTATCTTCAGTAAAATTATGATTTTGGCAATGAAAAATGACTTTCTGATCATTGATGCCAATCTAGGTCTTCACTAGTACTTCTGCTTTTTCTAGTCTAGGAGCTTGAGGCTTCAGAATATCAAGGCTCTTATCAAATGCAGGATCTTCTCTTGAAGGCATGATCTTAAATGTAACTGCTTGAAGATGCCATCTGGTGGCATGTGTTTGGTGTTTCTGACTGCTTCCTGATGCACCTGCCATCAAGGCCATATATTCTTCAATATGCAGGAGAGAAAGAGTAACCGCAGTGATAAGGCCAGAACAGGCTGGGAGATGACCACAACTGTGGGAGAGCAGGTAAGTATAAGCAATTGATGCAAGTCAGCCTTTTACTTTGGAGTCTCATTTTCTAAATAAGCGTTTGGGAAAAATTTCAGGTTATCTTACTTAGGGAGGCAGTGAAGAATAAACTGGATTTCTGTTGGATTGAGGCAGCAATGAAATGATGAAGATTTGAAGCCTTTGCTTGCTGCAGATTTTTGTGATAGAAGGAGATGTGTTTCAACTGCATAAACAAAGCCTGGGTGTGTGGGGGGGTGTCTGTGTGTTCTAAAACCTCAAGGTCTGTATATTCTTTTATCTTTAAGAATATCTGGAATATGAATATCACCTGTCCTAGTTCTTCAGTGAAACTTTTTTCTTTGAGGGGAGCTTTTCAAGTCTAACATTAATTGAATGGGTAAAGGTTAAAACTTTATAGTAGTAGCAGTTATTCTCTGTGCTGTTGAAGCTAAGTTACTCAGTTTAGCTAGTTTAAACAAAATCAAAGCATTAGTCTGCCAAAAGACATCTATTTTCTCATAACATTTGCAGGTTCTTTGGCACTTAATTAATCATACTCTTTCCGTAGGCACCAGTGACCTACTCTCCACACTGCAGCTTTTTTCAGCATAGGTTTAATTCAGTAATGAAGATAATGCTGTTTTTGTTTTGTTCTTCCCACATTAAACCCTTTTCTTAAAATAATTTAGATTGACCAGTACCTTTCAAAATCACATTGTGCTGCCTCTTGTTCAAAACAGGGCCAGGTTCAAAGGTAGATCAGAGCAAATTCTGCCACTTCTTTCTTAGCTAATCCATCTTCTTCTTTCCAACTTACACAATTTGTCCTTCCCTCGTAACATGATGTTTCTGAACAGACCTCCTACTAGTCCAACTGTGTTCTGAGGGAGGTTTAACTCCTCACAAAAGCTATCATATTCTTCAAGCATCACGACTGTCCCTCATGACTATGCTTCTTACTGTCTGTCCCTGTTTTATCAATTATCCATATTGTCTGTTTTGCTCCAAGAACCCTAGTGACTCATCTGAGCTCAGTTTCATTCTAAGTCTCTGAAACATTTCTTTGATCCTTCATAGAAGAAGGACCATATGCAGTTCCTTTTACCTTTTTGTTCTTTTCTGTTGGTGATTTTGTACTTGAAAAACCTGGCCTTGGACGAGTCATTGTCTGAGCACTGAGATGTCTCTCCTCTCAAGACCAAGTCCTCTCACGCTCTGTGGGAAAGGCAGTGTTAACATGCCAGCTTCATCAAAAGCTATTGCTCTGCAATGGGCGACTGATGATTCTTCCCCATTAGCAGAGTGTACGGCAGAGAGCCTGGTGTTCAGAGGCTGTTCTGAGTGCCAGCAGCTGTTTCATCTGCACCTTCCTTGAGTACCTACCCTGTCTGCTTTTGGACTCACAGACCATCGCTGATGCAAGCATGACTTTGAAGAAAGAGTAATAATGAAGAAGTGTTCAGCTGGTCACGTGATCAAGTGTTCAGCTCAGTGTCAACCATCCTAACTGAATCTATCTCAGGGATAGATATTATTTAAAATATTAATTCTGTGTCCTCAGAGACACCTAGGCACTGAATCTGTCTTGCAAAAGATCTGACTGGTACCTTAATTCCATTCTGAGGTGGCACAAATCTCTTGAAACTTTTGGAAGTAAAGTATTTGGTTCCACTCCTGTTAGTATATTGGCGTATGGGGGTATAAAAAAGGACTTCCCCAAAGTATGTGCTTCACAGAAAAGGATGGAGAAAAGTATTTCATTAGGAAGAGTATGTTTCTAGTTGCAGCAGTTGAATTCATATTGACAAGAATTTTATGTTAAATACAGATGCTAATGGTTAGAATTTTTTATTTGGAGTCTGTTCTGCTGCATTTTACATGCTTTCTTGTTAACTAGAAGCCTTGTCCAGTAAACAGCTATTTCTGTCTAGAGCATGTATCATATGTGATCTCAAAGCACAGTTGTTACAGCTGATAAATGTGTTGTGTGGTTGCTCTGTCGGCTGTGAGGATCTGGTGTATTTGCATGCATAGGGGGCATAGTGTAATTAACCACACTAAACTGAGTAACACACAGCCTCCCTATTGTTTCTCTTTATGGATGTAATTAGATGCTGAGGGAACTATAGCAGGAAATAGGAACAGTTTCCTCCTGCCACCCCTCAAACGGGTTTTCAGTTCCAATTAAAATAAATTACATTTTCAACCAGAAGAGATTATTCACATGATATCTATGTCATTTATAAACAGGCATGGAAAGCCTGTTGTAGAAGTAAATATTAGAAAGGAGAAAGAAAAGGAGAATAATTCAGAAAACCTAACCAACAGGAATTCAAAAGCTGATTCTTTGTATTGCTCAGTTGGTTTTCACAGAGAAATCAGAGGTTGAGTAATGGGGCTTGAAAGCCTCATCACAAAATTTTGGGTATTAGAGATTTCTGTAGTTAAACTATACAATGTGCTTTGACACTTTGACGAAAAGAGCAAAGTTTTAATAGTTTTATGTATTTTTTTAAAAAAACCCTTTATCTTATGAGACTTCTTACAGAAGTAACTTTGTGCCTAACTCCTTCAAATGTTGATTCATCAGATGTTCCCAGTGTGCATTCCACGCTTTTATAAGTTCTATTGTCTAAGTGACAATAGAACTTATAAAACAAACAGAAGAAAGCTTATGATAACTTCATTTCGATGCAGTTAGGTGGAAGGATAGGATTTTTTAATCATTATTTTTGCTGAAATCCTGTGTATTTTATGTCAAAATTAAACAGTTGTTTGGTTTTAAAAGAATCAGTAAGAAATGAGAAGAAAAAACACATAGTGAAAATTATGTGATAAAGGAAAACCCTAGTCTTTTCAGCTATGAAAAGGTTTTAAAACTAAGGCTGTATTTTCGTTCTTAATAAACTGTGTAAAGGAAACCAGCAATTCACTTATTAAATGTTGCCTAGTACATGAGCCTTTTATCCTCTTCCTGAGGATAAAAGAGTGGATAAGGTGGTCCAAGAAAGATCATTTGAGAGATGAGGAATTTTTAATTCTCTACTATCATAAAATTCCAGTGACTTGTAAATCTTTTGATAGACATTATGATAAATGATGGCTGTCTTTTTAGCTTAATCATGCAGAAAAGGTTAATACAATCACAGGAAAAAAATGCTGTTTCCTCTCCTTTCCTTAGTTATTCTGACTGTTTAGGAAGGTTTAAATATCATTGTGAAAAAATAATTACTATATTAATAACACTGGTTTCCACATGTGGAAAGCCTTCATTTCCATGGCTCCTCAATCCAGGTCTCCATGGTACATGCTGTGTACATTATGTCAATACATTAATCAAACTGAGGGGGGTGTGGCGTGGGGAAGATTCTTGGATTAAGTGTATTTTTTGAATACCATGCAGGTGTGTGTTTTTCAGTAGCTTCTTAATCTGCAGATGCAGTCAAGCTGTGCAAGTGTGTCTGGTGGAGGAGGATTTTGACAATGCTAGTACTTGATGGTCTTTTACTGTTATCCCTCCATGCTTTCTTCTCCATTGCATAAACACACTTTTGAAGCACTTTGTGCAATGCATTTTTGAGCCCAAATTCAGTAGCCTTTGATACTTTTTGCAGGAGAGAGAACTCCATCCTCCAAAACATAAAGTGGTCTACAGCCTGTCAAGTAATTCGATGGTTATGGCTGGTAAGCTGTGTCTTCATTTTAGATATAGAAAAGCAAAAAACACCCCTCAGTTTTTGGATAGAAAAAGCAGGGAGAGAAACTAGCTGATCAGTACATGCTTGTCACATTGGGGTTTGGAGCAACCTCACCTTTCTGTGAGTTTTCAGAATGGCTTATTTTGTGATGTTTAACATAAAGATGATAATGAGTTTTGGACTGAAAATATGAGCTGCATTTGGAAGATTTGATAGCAGTTCATGTCTCTGCAATTGTGTGGTAAACTTTCAAGTAAAAGCATTGCAATGACAAATCAATTGGAAAATTAACGGCACAATGTGGAAAATAGCTCATTCTCCTCCCACTTCTTCCCCATCCTTTCATCTGCCAGAGTAGTCTAATTCCTGGCAATCTTCTTATTTTCTCTGCAATTTTCCAGTGTCCTTGATGATATCAGAAAAAGTACAAGTCTTAATTGCTTCCTTTTTTGAGATGTATACAGAGATTGCTCTTCATAGTTTTGGGGGGGTTTTTTTGGTGTTACATGCTGATGCTTTTTTGGGGTTTGAAGTTAAAAGGCTGAGACATTTTTGTAAAACTAGCTGTAGCAATTCAGCTCATTACGGGAGGAGTTTAGAGCATGTTCTTGTACCGTCACTGCTGTTAGTTTGCCGGCCACATACCTGCGAATACCTTTCTTGGTCTGATGCAATCACTGAGTTGTTATAATACCATTGTACATGCTGTTGGTTGAAAAGAGCAAACTGAGGCCTGCAGATGTTTTCTCAGCTGAGCAGAGATGGACAAGTATATCCTCCATTTTCCTTTCACCTCCTGAAATGCTGAGCCAGTGTAAGTGACCCTTTCCTCCAGCATGGCTGTTGACCTCTTGAGTAGCATTTGTGGTCAGCTGGGCTGGCTGGAGCTGTTCTGTGGCAGCAGCCTGAACTGCCCACTGGCTGACCTGGCCCCAGGGCTGGGGAGCTCCCCTGGACCCACTCATGGTTCAGCTCTTCCAGCTTGCTAAGCCCACTGAAGTCTAAATTGGCAGAAGTAATGTAATTCAGTGTAGTGCCTGGCTTTTTGCTGCTTTAGTACGCTTCAGCAGTTCATTTCACTCGAGGATGTCCCAGACCAGGACCTGGAGTAAGGGAGCAAGGGGATCTGCAGTGCCAGGAGCATGATTGGCTGCTGCTGCCACAGACGCCGAGGCTGACGTGGCATTTTCTTATTAGGGAAGTTGAAGGTACTCTGTCATTTCTTTGAAATAAAGTATTTTTCTCAGTGCTTCAGAGAGTACCTGGTAGTCAGTACCAGTACCTGGTAAAGTCAAATGTATAGTCTGGGCATGTTCAATACACTTTGTCTGTGCGTGTAATGCTTTTTAAATTTTCCTATGTTATGATAGTGAAATTTTAGGGATAGGGCAGCATTTCTTGAAAATAAATTAGCTATGATCCTTGAATTGCTACTAAATGGAAAATCTGCTGAATTTTTTTGAATATTTGCAGAACAATACTAAATTTGATATTTGAGTCATCCTGTGTCAAATGAACTGTGATGCTTTTGTCATCGAGAAATTCAGTACAGCATGACGCTTCTTCGCTGTGATTTCTATCTGGTGAATATACCAAAATTGTACTTGTGAAATTTGGTCAGAACATGAAGAGGTTGAATATGCTTTCATGGAAATAATTCTCTCTGGAGATAGTATGAGCTGTTCACTTCTAGGCTTAAAGAAAATCAAATCAGTGTGTGTGTATGAAATACACATGATACAAAGCTTATGCACTTTGGGTTGGGTTTCAGGCACTTGTCTGTATATGTGCACACATCCTGCACTCTATCATGGTGAACCATTTGACACTTGGAAGTTATTTTAAATGGATCTGTTAGAAAGGGTCCAGAGGTTGCTCAGGGTGCTGGAGCAGCTCTCCAGCAGACAGGCTGGGAGAGATGGGGCTGGCAGCCCAGGAGATGAGAAGGCCCTGGGGAGACCTTACAGCACCTTCCAGTACCTGAAGGGAGCTCATAAAAAGGAGGGAGACGGAATTTTTATATTGGCATGTTAGGACAAGGAGCAATGATTTTAAACTGAAAGAGGGCAGGTTTAGATTAGGTATTAGGAATAAATTCTTTGCTCAGAGCATGGTGAGGCACTAGAACAGGCTGCCCAGAGAAGTTGTGGATGTCCCATCTAGTGGGGGCTGTCCCTCCCCATGGTAGGGGGAGTGGAATCATGTGATTCTTAAGGTCCCTTCTAAACCTAGCCATTCTGTGAGTCTGTAATTCTGTATTTGTGATGTTTATAGAAAATAAGGTAACATTTTTCTTCAAAACAAACAACATTGAATGTGCTAGTGCTCAAAATTATGGTGTGGATTGCAATTGTGTTTGTTATTTGTATACTAAATACTAGCTGAGTATTTATTAGATGCATCTTTTGATGAGGCATGCCCATATTTTACTGCAGTTTTTCCAACATTTTGGATAGCATCCTTGCAAGTTTCATTTTGTGATACTCCAAGGAGTATCAGTTTAAAAATAACTTTGTGTTTTAGCATCCATTTGCTCCTTTTTCTCTTTTTCAAAGATTATGAATACTTTTTGCCTCTGCTGATAAAGGATATGTTTGCTCTAGGTTGTAATGTCTTTATCATAGAATTAGAGAATTGTTACCTCTAAGATCATTGAGTTCCACCAGTAACCCAGCAATCATGTGTTCTAATGCTAAACCATGTCCTCAAGTGGCACATCCACATGTTTTTTGAACATTTCAAGGGATGGTGATTTCACAGACTGGGAAACCTATTCTAATTCTTGACCACCTTTTCAGTGAAGCAATTTTTCCTAAGGTGTAATCTAAACCTCTTGTGGCACAACCTGCTTTCAGACATTTGTAGAGATCGACGAGGTCTCCTCTCAGCCTCCTTTTCTCTGGGTTGAACCATCCCAGCTCCCCCAGCTGCTTCTCATCAGATTTACACTCTAGACCATTCCCCAGCTCCATTGCCCTTCTCTGGACACACTCCAACACCTCAGTGTCTTTCTTGTAGGGACAGCCCAAAACTGCACACAGGATTTGAGGGGTGGCCTCCCCAGTGCTGAGTACAGGAGGATGATCCCTTCTGTAGCCCTGCTGGCCACACCATTGCTCATACATGCCAGGGTGGCCTTAACTTGCCAGCTAACCTCATCTAAGGAATGCCACCATGTATTTAACTTTGTGTTCAGTTCTGGTGGGAAGCTTTATGGTGTATTTCTGATCTAGGCTGTGGAGACTTATAAGTGATTTTTTGATGATGTCTCCTCCTTTCTCTGTCACCTTCTTTTGCAGAATCTTAAGCAGTTATTGTGGCATTCTCAGCCTTCCTGGTGCAGGCACTCAGCATTGTCTGTTTCTATTTCATATCTGGGTGAAGACTGTTTAAATACCTGGACTGAGAACTACTTAACTCTGTTTAAAGTAATTTAATTTAAAAATTTGTTTAATTTAAAGACTGACCTGTTTAAATTTGTTTATTAAATCCCATTTTCTTTCACCAGAACCTCTTGCTGACAGTGTGGTGGGGGGAAGAAAGTTAAACTTCTCTTTCTGGGGAGAACTTGATACACAGTCTCTCAGATGCTCCCTTAGGTTAGAAAACAATGTGTCTCAGACAGGAAAGTCTAAATCACTCAGAAATAGCTGTTTCTTAAAGTATCATGCAGCACATTTTTGGAGCAGTCTGTGTTGTACAAGCCATCTCATATTGAAAGCAGAACAGCTCCTTTGCCTGGTCAAAAGCCCCGTGCAAATTCTCAACCAGTTGTCTTCTTCCACATCTCCCTCCTGCATCAACTTTCAAAGCTGAAAGCAACCAACCTTCTGTTCACTTATCTCTGCTTCCTCAATGCATCTGGACTTGGCTCTTCCCACTGCTTCTCTTTGCTCTCTCTGGAGCTCCCTTCCTCTCTTGGTCACTTCCTTTCCTCAGAAACGTGGAATCCGTGCAAGTTTTCACTTTATCTCAGGTGCCCTTTAAATGCTTTGCCTGTGGACTGATATATAGATGATGTTGAACTTCCTCTGAAAGTTTTTTAGATTTGTGAAACTGAGTTGCAGATTTTTGATACCAGTGTGCCGGTTCTTTATCAGCTGTGGCAGTCCATATGTGAGGTATAAAACATCAGTGCCTCCATAGAGAAGGTGGAGATTTTTCACCTACAAAGCTCAGTAGTCTAAAATTAGGAGTAAGGCAGTAGCTTCCTGCCCCAGAAAGTCAGATCTGCCCTTTGAAGTCTGGGGAATGTCTCTGGGAGGCAAGGTGCTCCAAAGACAGGTGGCTGAGACACCCTTTCCCTGGATGTAAGGAGGTGCCTTGTGAAGCCTCAAGGCACACGACACCTCTCAACTGCTGGAGCAAAGTTCCAGCCACCACCTATGGTAGCAGCTGGTTATATCTGCAGCAATACAAATGGAGTTTTTACTTTTTTTTTTTAATAGTTTTTATGAAGGCTCATTATAAACAGAGTTGAAAGGACTTGCATTTTAAAGAGAAAAGAAATCTTTCTTTAGTTCTGCCTTTAATCCAGGTCACTTTAATAGGCTCACAGTGAATCTCACAGAACTGCCTTAGTACCTGTTGAATATTCATCTGCATGAAAGTAACATAAAGTTTCAGTTCAACAACCCGTTTAAATTGACTCCCAGGGTGCAAGGAAATGTGAAGATGCATTTCTTAATCTCAAGTATGTTTGTTAAAATTTTTTAGTAAATACTGTAGGAAGATGCAACATGAAAAAAAAAAAAGCTGGCAAAATCATAATCGTAATGTAAAGGAGAGTGCCTGTCTCTTCCCTCCAGGAAAATGGAGCCTGCTTTAGATGTCTCTAAATTAGGGATAATTAAATAATTAAACTTTGTGAGTTTGAGGAGTTTTTTTTTGAAGTTGAATTAAAATAATTCTGTTTGCAAAGGAGCTTAAATTTACTGCAGTTTTAATCTCAGACTTTTTTTACAATTTGTGCAGTTTTGGAATTAAACAGGTAAACTGTATTAGCTCCTGGTTGGACGTCTGAAGCTTTTAGGCCTTTTTTTGCATCTTTTGCATCTTGTGTCCCATAGTATGAAATATGGTTTTCTGCATTTGGTAATGTCAATAGCAGTACTGCAGCAAATGCAGGAATAATGCTATGTAGTGATTTTAGACACTACATCCAGGATAGACTTCACTAACAGATGTGACACCACTGCAGCACCTAGTATAATATCTCATTTAAAGGTATGTTAAATGTCTTTTCTGCTCTGGAATTAGATGTCAAAAGATCTTTTTTCCCCTCTTGGAAATTAGGTTTTCGTGTTCTTTTCTTCCATCTGAGGAAGAATGAACTTCTAATTCACTTAGTGAGGTTGATTTTTCAAAAAGAATGACAGCATTCTGTGGTTGTTTGCTGTGGTTCTCAAAGGAAACGTAAAGCTTGGCCCCCTGCTTAATGGATGGCTGCTGTTAGTCCTGAGCAATGAGTTTTGCTGTAGTTAATATTTCATAACTAGGCAGAGTGTTTACTGGAGAGTTTTAATGTAGTGGGCTCTAGTCTTGGGAGCAGCTTAAGGGCTCGGTACCCATGTGAACTCTGACAGAGGGAGCACAAATCACTCTGTGTCACTGCTGATGTTTGCAGAGCTTTCAGCTGTGCTTTTATTTGCTTATTAGCATTTTATTTGCATATTAACATTTTATTCCAAATATTTTTCTGTCAAACATCTTTTAGGTGTCTCCTTCTGTCCCAAGGTACAGTATAGCAGTACAACCTTCCTGCTTGGTGTCTCTAGAAGTCAGAGGAAGTTATACTGAGTTCTGTTAATTCTTTTATTCTATGAGGTGGCTGCGGTATGTAGCAGGAAATATCATAGAGACCTTGGTGTTAACACTGTTTTGGTTCCTACATTAGTTGCAGCTTTTTCTGGACTGTAATGTGCCTTTTCCAGTCCTTATTTTTTTTTTTGTTAGCTCAATATATACTGCCTGGGCAGACTGATAGCTCTTGGCAGCTGTTTGTTATTCTTAGCATAAGCAGCTACTAATTTTTTTGCTTTGCCACAGTATCCTCTATGGAAGTGACTACTTGCATTGGTCTCTAACACAGTTTCGGGTGGCTGCATTACTGAACGTATGTCCTGCAATGATATTTTTGTCACTGGATTGTCTCTCAAAGGAGAAGAAAACAGTTATTTCTCTTAGGCTAAGTTAAGCCTGTGGCAGCTGTGAGTTCCAGAGGTTGTAGGGAGAGCAGTGGCTGAACTCTGTTGTGGTTGTGTCGGTGTCCTAGGGTGACACTGCATCTTAATGCAGCCATTTCTGGGGAAGGGCAGAAGTATGAGTGCATAGTAATCATAGTAATGTTTGGTTAATAAACTAACTGGAAGTTCTCTAAGGAAAGCGAAAAAAAGCAAAACATTATTTTGTGAGTTGCCCTAAGAAGAACATGTCAACCTGTTAATTCCTTAGTCTAAACATATCTGGTGATACTGCCCTTTGGCATGTTGCTATTCCCCTTCTTTAACACTGGGGTCGAGCACAGTCAGAGGCTGCAAGTGCTATTTTATACTGTTCAGAATAGATGAACCCTCAGTGGTATCTAACTTCTTGTTTTTATTAAGTTTCCTCTGGTATGTATGCATCTCTCTCCCCTCCCACTAGTTCTGTTCATTTAGGCTGCTTTTTCTTACCAGCAGAGATGAGTAAGAGCTAAAGACTGACCCAGTTCAGATACTGTGATAGAAATGAAAAGGAACATATACCTCTGGGAACAGCAAGATATGTTTTCTCTTTAGTTTCTCTTTAGTATGGCTAGATATGTTGCTCCAGTCTTTTTAAGTCTTGCTGAAGACTTAAAAACTCTCATATGCTAAAAAACCTAGAAAATTAGGTGGTAATTTGTATTTTCTTGAAGCATGTGGAGGTTTGAGGCTTTATTCTTTGAAAAGGTATGTTAATGCTGGTCAGAAGGTGCTTGTCAGAAAGGTTGTGTGAGGAGCTGGCCTGCATGTAGTGCTCTGTGAAGGCAATGGGATATGGATTAAATACATAGTTTGCTTATTTACTATTCAAAGGAACACAATGTCAAAGAAACAATACAAATTACAATGGTAGCATTCTGGAAAACAGAAGATTTTGGGGGTTAAAAAGGTAGATTGAAATGGATTATGAACTCCCAGGAAACAACATCCCAGCAAAATGGTAAGATATGAAAGCTGAGTTAATTTCCTTGTACTCTTATTTTTTTATTCCACCCCAAGGATTTGTGTATAATGATGTGTGCAGTGGGCTGTCTGTAGCCAAAGGCTTTTAGAAAGTAGACTGCCTAGGTCTTTGTCTCATCCTACTGAAATAGATAAAGATTTACAAGGGACAGAATCAGACGGATGTTAAAAGGTTTTGAAAAGCTCCCCATTCATACATGCTGACAAAATTAATGAGACACTTCCCAGCTTAGAGCGTAATTTTTATATGCAGTTTATGCTTCTCAACTGAAAAAAGTTCCCTTTTTAATTCCTTCTCTTTAACAAACAAATGTTTTGTTTACTTGTTCAGACTTCACTATTGACTATACCTTAGGAATTCTAATTTAATTTAGAGCGTTCATATGTATATTTTCTGTCTGCCCCAGTGAGAAGTTACTGGTGCTGATATGAAAAGATCCATCAATTTTCTGCAAAAGTTTAAGACACTGTAGAAAAATACATTAAATTGAACCAAAATAAAAAACCAAAAATTCCTTCATTACTAAACACTGTAGTAACAAGAAAGTGTGTATGTAATGTATTAAAACCAGAGTGTCTATTTGTTCTGCAGATGCATCCTAAATGAATAGAAATACTGTGCAGAAGTACTTTTTTTTTTTTGTCTCAAGTTTTTAATGAAGTTGCTTCCACTCAGGTGGTCAGCATCTAAAACCTGTAGACCAGATGGTTCTCTCCAGGAGAGTGAAATACAGAATTGCAGAGTGCAATCTAATGGTGCCAGACCATGCGGGACAATCTGCTGCCTGATCTTGCCTTAAAAGCAGAACAGGAATAACCCGGAATTAACAGATGAAAAATGGTCACGGGCCAAACTGGGGTAGAACATAATTTACTGGATTATTTCTTGGGGAACACAAAGCAATACTTGAATAGCAGCAGGTGAGAATGAATTTTAAATATATAATTGTGCTTGAGGCTAATTTGCTGGTTTTACCTACTGAGTTGCTAAACAGTATAGTGGGGTAGGACAACTGCTTTTAAAATCTATGCCCCCTATTATGAGATAAACCCATAAATATGTGGCTTGCTGAGCATCATTCTAGATGTAGAAGGAGTACCTCTCTTCCTGGTCTTAAAGCAATCCCTGTAAATCTTGTAATTTTTGCTTTTTTCTCTTCTCTGAAGGCAGAATCCAGTCATTTTTTGAAGTCACATGTTCATTTATGTGAGGGATTTCTTTCCTGTCATTTCTGTTGTAATCTAAACTGCCGAATTTCCCGAAAATAACTGTGCCTTGTATCAAAATGATGGTTGTTTCTTTCTCAATGTTGGGAGCATCTTTTTCTTTAGCCTTTGAGGAAATTTCCTTTCTCTTTAGCATACATACAAGTATAACTTGAAAGCCTCTGCGTAAGAAATTCGGGCTTGCTTGCATAAGCTGCTGCTTTCATCTCCTTCAGCACATCTGCATCATGCTTTCCCTCGGGGGGCTTAGTGTCCTGTCTGAGAGGAGGGAGGGTTTGCATCTCAGAGAATAGGCTACAAATGCAGGCAAGCTTTAATTTAATATTTCCATACCAAATAGCTAGGTTTGGTGGAAGATGGACACTCAACTAGGAGTGAAAGCAAGAAGGAATGTGTCTTATACCATTCCTGGCTGGAGAGAAATTTTCATCATTTCTTGATGAAAATTAAGATTAATGGTTATTCTATCCTAAAATTTGAGTGGGGTGGTTTTCCTTTTGAATTAATTCTCTTGGCAGCAATAAAATTCTGGTGTATATATAATTAATCTATAAGCATGTGTTGCCTTCTTCTTGAGGCATTTTTTAAATTTTTTCTTTTATATATCCTTTTGCTCAGGTATATGTGAGACTGTCAAAAAAAAAAAATCTGAGTTTTTATTGTCTTGCTTAGAATAAGACTTTTTAATTTGCCTATGTTGAATCATTTGAGAGAGCAGGTACCAATATTTATTTTCTTCCAGGATTGAACTTGGGGCCCTCTGTGCTACCCATTGGTGAGATACATGGGATTCTTGTAAAAGCTTTGCTGGTGGTGGCCTGTTTGTCTGGCTGTAGGTGACTGGCAAAAGGCAGGTGATTGTGGGGCTAAATGCAGTGTTGAAACACAAGCATCTTCCTTAGGGGCTTTTGGTGTTTGCACTGGGGTGGGGTGATTGGTTTCTCCTTTTGAACAGGCCTTTAACTTCTGCACTGGGTCTCCGCAGTGCCCAGCCTCTGGCTGCGTGTGAAGTGCAGGGCTTGGGATGATGAGTGGGCTTTGTTTTATCCATATATCCACTGCAGAGGAAGGTTGTTGCTAGGTGTTTGTGTGTCACTGTATTAGCGAGATAGCCGAAATGGGCATGTGGCAACAGGGGTTACGGACCCTGATGTGAGGAGTACACACCGCTGACCCGGAGCAGTGAATTCAGAGAAGGAGACTCCTGATAGTCACATAACGTATCACAAAATCTCTTCTAAGAAGCAAATTTGGTCATGCATTTAGTACCACCTGAATTTACTGTGATACTGAGTTATTTTAATCTCTGTCATCGGAGGGTTTGTTATTGTAAATTATTATTTAATAAAAGAAGTAGTGAGCCATGCTAATCAGGTTGCAGTAGCATTATGCCAAGCTCTCTGCAGTCATCTAGTAAAAGACAATTTCTGCTTCACAAATCAATCTCTTCCACTAAGTCCTGTCCCCTCTGTTGTTGTAAGCTGGGGGTGCGAGGGGTCCTTTATGGCGCTAAGTAATCAGGATAAGAATTTGAGCTAAACAGCATTTGGAGCAAAACACTTTTTGTACTACATTACTTGTCAAATTTTGGTGCAGTTACCAACGTTATTCTCTCACTAAATTAAAATACAGCACTATACCAGCTACTAAGAACAAAATTAAGTCTATCCCAGCTGAAACCAGAACAAATAGTTATGCAATTTTTTTCAGGTTCAGCTCTAAGACTGTAGTAATCTGTGATGCTGCCCATGTCACAGAAGAGGAAACTCTGCTTTGGGATCATTACATGAAAGAGAAGGATAAATCTGCAGTAGTATAAAGCCAGCAAAAAGACATATCTAGCATTTATGTAATGGTTCCATTTCATGCTTTCTAGAAAATCTAGTTTAGGAATCTTTGCTGTAATTTTTGCGAATTTTTGATTTACAAATATTTCCACGGTCTCAATCAGATTTTTAGATCTGGAGTTTCAATATAGGCAGTATCATGAAAATTATGTCAAGATTATAGTGTATGGCCCTTATGATCATTTTGGTTCTACAGACGTGTAAGGCAACTTTCACAAGGTTGGCTGGTATAGCTGGTACAGCCATGGAAGGCCAAAGAACTGTATGGGGAGATTACAGAGATCTTTAAGATGGAATTTAAAGGAGAAATTAGTTCCAGCTCTTTATCGCCAGACACCTACCACAGTAGGAAGCTACTAGAATGACTGACAGTGTGTAATTGAGTCTCACAGTTTTAATGTTCATCTTCAAGCAAGTTTTGTTTTTTTCCAAGAGGCCATTACTGAAGATGGTGATTTTTACTTGCATCCAGATACGTTACATTTCTGCAGGGTAATTGAGTATCTGCAAACAGAGTAGAGAGGAACCAAGGAATTTTAAAGAAAGGGACTATTGTGGAAGTTAACAATGAACTGTCTCAACAAAATGCATATATATGAAAGTGACCTGAGGGATTTCTAAATGTGATGGGAAAAGATGAATTTGCTCTTCTCAGAATATTGTTTTACATCACTCTAATCCTAATTGCTAGTGCACACTGTGTTATTGCATTTGGATATGTGCATGAAATATTTATGACTAGTCTCTTGAAACTGAAACAATTAAATGTGCTGTTCGTGTGGAAAAAAAAAATCTAAGAATCATACAAACAGTTGATTGGTCATTGCTAGCACATTCTTTGAGGAGCAAACTTAGATCCTAGGTGTCAGTTGAGGTTGCGGGGAGTGCTCCTGAATATCGGCAGCGCGTTGCTAGGGCAGGATGCCCATTACCTAGTTCAGATATAGGTGAGGGGTTTTTGAGAGACAGGCATGGTACCTACTGAAATCATAGAGTCATAAAGTGGTTTGGGTCAGAAAGGACCTTAAAGATCATGAGCAGGGATGCCTTCCACTAGACTGTGTTACTCGAATGCCAGCAGAAGGATCCCTTGTCCATGACTTCACCTGTGTGGAAGGGCCAGTACGCCTATCTGCACATTCACCAGCCAGGCCTAGCCAAACAATGGGATTTAAAACAGTATTTTAGTGCTATAGTGTTAGCTATGGGAAGTGTTTGGGTTTTTGACAAGAATATTTAGTCTTTGTATCAAATATATGGAGCCAGTGCCTCTTGTAAGTTTTTGTATTTCGGTGCAAGCTTCTTTCTAGAGGGGTTAAACTGCTTCTAAGCTGTGAGCTCAGTGGTGTGGGTGGGTGGCCCATGCTGCTTATTGCTGCAGAGAGACTGTCTGTGCTGTGGGATGCTTTTCATGCAGAGTGAGGGTGAAGATAGAGTCTGAAATTCTGTGCCTGCATGTCAACTTTAAGAAAAACAAACCAACCTGTAATTCTTTTCTTGAATCACCTATGGAGGTGCCTGATTCAGGATACGTAGCTGCTGCTTTTGTCAAATAGATAACAGATCATTGCTGGTGAACAGTACTCTCCGTTGCCAGGGGAAGTACTTGGATGCTGTGCCAAGTTTACCCTGTTTCTGTGTGGTGGCTGTGTCATGCCAGACAGCTGATGTGCTGCTAGGAAATCACAGAATCATAGAATATGCTGAGTTGGAAGGGACCTTCAGGGATTATCAAGTCCAGCTTCTGGCCCTGCACCATCCCCCAAGAGTCACACCATGTGCCTGAGAGCATTGTCCAAACGCTTATTGAACTGTCTCAGGCTGGTGCTGTGTCTGCTGCACTGGGGAGCCTGTTCCAGTGCCTAAACACCCTCTGGGTGAAAAACTTTTTTCTAATATCCAGCCTAAGCCTCCCCTGACACAATTTCAGACCTGGCTAGAGATGCTGTGCCTGATGCACCCCAGGACATGGTTGGCCTTCTTGGCTGCCAAGGCACTGCTGATTCATAGACAGCTTTCAGTTAAGCAGGACCCTCAGGTCCCTTTCCACAGTGCTGCTTTCCAACATCTCATTCCCCAGTCTGTAAATCCAGGGTTGCCCCATCCCAGTGCAGAGTCCAGCACTTTCCCTGGTTGAACTTCATATGAATTTGACCAGCAGCTTTGGCAGTAATGTAAGCCACAATGTCTCTTGTCTGAAGTTGCACCAAACAGAAATAAGGTCAGAAGGGTTAACCAGCTGTCAAGAGTTGTAGTCATCTTCCTGGGCAAAGCCTGTCCCCTGTGATAAGTGCTGATTGGCAAGAGCAGAGTATGCTTCAGACCTGGGATGATCTAGAACATACGGGTTACAAACACTTGGGATGACAAGGTACTTTTCTCTGCAGATATTAAAAGAGGCCCCAGGACATTGCAGCTATGTGCTATTAGGAAATCACCTTGCACGGTGTTTAGAGGAAGGATGTGCCTTTTGCTGTCCATCTGGACTTTTGCCAGCTGAACTTTTGGTCATCCTAATGAATTATGATGCAGGCCTTTGTGTAGGAGCTTTGCCCTTCTGTTAAGAGGGTGCTGTCAGTGCATCTTTGAAACCTTGCTGGTCTTCAACGTACAATTAATAATTTTGTGTGTGCTTGCGGTAAAGCAAGCTGTTAATATTTTCTGGGAGCAGGTATCAGACAAGAAAAAAAAGGAGCTCTTTTATTCTACTTCATTGTAGTTGCTGTGGTTCACTGGAATTAATATGTGCTGTGAACATTTTCCTGAGACTTGCTTTGATTTTTATTTTTATTTTTAGAAATTTTTTTTTTTTCCTGTATATATGGTACTCAGTGTGTAGTACCACAGCTAGTAAAGCTTTTTATTGAGCCAAAGCTGTGTTGGCAGTACCATGCTGTTTCCAAAGACAGAGGGACTGATGGTCAGTAGTTAGAAGGCTTGTGGATGCCGGTCGTTATGCATCTGAGATATCACAGCTGTACTATGTTTCTAGAGCAGATGGGAGGAGGGGAGATGGAGAGGCAAAATTATAGGCATTTCTAAAATATTTAGGGCATCCTGCTCTCATGTTGCCACAGAATGGCTGAGGTTGGAAAGGACCCCTGAAGATTACCTGGACCAGCCCTTCTACTGATTTAGGCATGCTGTGTGAGGATGCTTTTAAGTAGTAACATTAGAAGATTAACCTTGTGTCTCATGAATAGCTGTGTGAGCTACAATTCCTTCCCTGCAATTTCAGAACTGATATGATGCTATGTCTTTACAGACTTTCTTATGTTATGTACTTGTTTAGGCATGTGTAGAGCAGAGGATAACCCAGCAATTCTGCACTGACAATTGTATTGTCTGCTTTCAGCGGATGCAGTTGTGTGATCTCATTTTTCTGTTGTTGTTTGGACACAGGTGGCATCTTAATTAAGGACAAGATGCTGAGTACAGTGTTGATCACAGATTGCAGAGTTATGGAGAAAAGGTGTTGAAGTATGAGTTTGGTCGTCAGAGTGGTCTGTTACAAAGCTGGCTGCAGCATTCTTGCCAAGTATGAAATGATTGCCCTTGTGACATGTAACAGGGCGGTAACAGAGGTTGATCAGAAAGAAGAGGGAAGCCAGGCAGGAAAAGTGAGCAGGCATAGTGGTTGATAACTTTGCAAAATGCAATCTATCTTCTTCATTCTCTCCATATGCAATTGCAGCTGCTAGTCTGTGTACAGGTGCTGGAGGTGGGAGATAGCTCAGAAGAAGCACAACGGCAACAGAAAAAGCTGTTAGGTTACATCCTTCCAAGCTGGAGCTTAGTACTGGGCATAACAATTCATTCCAGGAAAGTATCACAGGATACCATAACTTAAGGTAAAGATAGTTCCTTTGTAATGTTGCAGTCAGTTTTGTCTAGGTCTGCATGAAAGCTTTGGTATATACTGAGCGTCTAGGAAGTCAAGTTATGACTGAGGTCACCAGGCTTGTGGCTCTCACCAAAACTCTGCCAACCTTGCAATGCTAAAATGAGGTGCCCTGAGCCCTGTTGAAGGAAGTACCACTTTCTAGAAGGCTTAGAGCTTCATCAGGAGGCAAATTGTATATAATATTTCCATTAATTATCTTGGCATAAGAGAGTGGGCATGTGCTAATAAATTCTGCTGAGGACACTTTGTGGGAGGCACTGTCAAATAGAGGACTGGAAATGAGGGAAGAACTGGAATGTATTAAAGGTTGCAGTAGTAAAAATGGGATGAAGTCCTTAGTTTTATTCACGAAGCTGAGTATTTCTGTTGTTAGCATCCTGCTCATCATCTTGTCTGTGGAGGAGAAAGTCCTGGTTTTCGCAGTTAATGGCAGAATGGCTGTAAGTGTGAAAAAGATAAATTTTGTCTTGTCTGAGAAGACATTTCTAATGAACACAGGCAAGTGTGGTGTTGATTTTCATCCATGTGTGGTTAGAAGCCCTGGTTAAACTTTTCCTGGAATAACCTGATTGTATTCAAGTTGAAATTCAACAAAACCAAGTATAGATGAAGTCCTCCAAGGAGGAAGGGTGCAGAAGCAATAGAAGAGTGCATACTGAAAAAGTTGAGGAGAAAAAGCCAGAGGGACAACGGCTTATTTTCTTTAAAAGCCAGTGGCAATACAAAAATAGGCGGTCACCTGTTAATAACGATAAAAGGTCAGCTTGAAATTGGAAGAAAAGTTCCCCGTCTATGATGAGAGGCACAGTTGAATGAACTGTTCTCAGCACATGCATATCTTCCTGTAGTGTGATATCACTGGAAAGTCTTTATTTAGCCCTCTGAGGGCTTCAGAAAGCAACATTAGGGTAGAAGTAGCCACGTGATTTTTCTTCTGTTAATTAACACAGGAACCAGAATTCTTGGTGGTTTCTTTTGAGATTTCATATTGCAGTATAAAGATGGAACTGCATGCAGATTCTGAAAAAAAAATTCAAAAGCCTCTTTAAAGTATCTCTGAAATAGCTTTAGAGTATGGTGAGAAAAGGGCCTATTGAAGAACAACAAATCATGAAAGTAAATTTGTTTCTGTATATTGAAAATTTAGAAGCACAAGTCTGTTCTTGCAAAATCTTCCAATTGTAGGTTCTGGTGGGAGTTGGTGCTTCTGCCTGATTTACAGGGTTTCACTGGAGATGGAGCAGAATTAAGAAGAAAAACAGGAGAGTCCAAGAGGTATCAATTTAATTGAGTAGGATTTCCTTTTCAAAACTGGTGGCATACTTAGGGGGTTGAACTTTTTTGTAGGGAAAACTGTAGTTTAAGCCATTGGAGGTATATTAAAAGATTAGATCAGTTGCATTATTTTTATTTACTCTTGTCTACGTTGGCAATGCGTATCCAGTGAAGGAACAGTAGTGCTTTGTCGGCGGAAAACGAGAGGAGCCTGAACACCATGTAAGTCACTGATATTTGCCTCCTGCAACGTGACTGAGTGGGCCAGGTAACTGAAGTGGGCACTCTGCAAATTCAGCACATGGGTAGTAGTGCTGGCAGCCAAACCTCTATCCCATCACTTAAGAATATTGGGCATGCTGGGAAGAGGAGACTGGGCTTGGGGGGGAATAGGAGACCCTATTGGGAATGTCCATCTGTTCTTCATGCTGATGAGGTTACATGCCTGTGATTTCTTGGCTGGAGAAACTTGACTTATTAAATAAATCTTAAAAAAGCTTCTGTGACTAATAACAATGATTTGTGCCAGAAGAGGATGCTATCAATTTGGGAGTTGAAAAAAGGGAAAATGAGATGTCTTCACTGTGCATCATTCAGCATCCAAGTGATTTCCCGCCCCCCCCCCC